>VZTJ01003401.1:1943559-1991745 GCA_013397795.1 Orthonyx spaldingii | reverse complement strand
AAAAAAAAAAAGAAATCAAGATTTACTAGAAAAAGAAAAAAACTTCATAAATATTGTTTTGCTCAAGATTGCATTTTCAATTCAAAGTGTTGTATTTACAGACATATATGCCCCTTGTCTATATATAAGGGGCACATATATTTTGTGAAACTATAGCAAGGGCTGTTAAGGCAATTGGAAGAGAATTACTGTAATTAAGTGGTAAAACTGTGTAATATAGTCTGGTAACAAAAAAAATAAGAAAGAAATAAAAAATTAAGAAAAAAACATGAGCAGAGATGAAGAAACTCATAGAATAAAGATGTAATTCTTCTTCAAAACCAAAGAAGGATGAAAGAAAAAGCCAAGGTGAAAAAAGGATGTCTGATCTGTGTTTAATAAGATCATGTTGCTACATAGCTGTGACACAAGAATAAACATGCTTTATACCCAGTATCTGTAGGGCTGAGGACTCTTTTAGCCCCCTTCATAAATCTGTTCCTGAAATTAGAAAACAAAATCTTCAAAGTAATTTTGCTCCTTGAGCCCATGATTCAGGTGTTGTGAACATCTGTGAGTTCCCCCTTTCTCCAGGCTGTTTTCTTTGGCAGCTGCTCAGTTTTCCCACTCAGATTTGTGTGTTATAGTGAAGGCTGCTGATAAGTTGCTGTGTACATGGCTGGCTTGGCCATCTACTGCTTGAACCTGCTGGCAATTTCCTGGTAGGGAGAGATTAATTCTCCAAAGGAGGGAAAAGTCTGTGGTTTATAAATAAGTTCTTTTAATACTCAACCTGCAAGAAACTTGAACTAGAAAGACATTTTTCTGCTTTCTTCTGTACAAACTCATTGCCCAGGTTTTTTTACTTTCTTCAGTATTAGTAGATGCTTTTCTCAGTATAGCTGAAGCTGACCCCTCTTGGAGGCATGAAGTGTCAGACAGTGCTTCACCAGTAATTTTCATGATAGTTACAGAGCAGTTCTAATTCCTTTGCTGGACCAGAAATATCAAGTTTCTCCAAGCGTAGAACAGAAGGGACAGAGATCAAGAAGCAAACTATGAGAAACCCAACCCAGAGCCTTCATCTCTGTCTCACATGTGAGGCTTGTGCCTTGTGGCAGAATCTCCCATAAACCATCCTCCACAAATTTGCTACTCTTTTTCTTGGGCAGAAAGCACATTGTGCCATGCTGTGGACCCCATATTCCCCTGAGATGCAAGAAGAATTACTGGCCTAGGAAAGGCAGAGTGCTTCCCTCTGAGCCACAAGCTGGCTGGCAGCCACCTCCAATTCACATGACTGTCAGGTGGAATCATAGAATGATTTAGGGAATGACCTTTAATATCACTGAGTCCAACCATTAACCTAACACTGCCAAGTCCACTACCAAATCATGTCCCTAAATGCAGCAGAAACCTATTCTACTGAACATACATGGGCTTGAATCATTGCTAACTCAGATCCAGGGCATCTCAAGCGGTGATTTCTCCATTTGGTACCTTCTCCATGATCCTCCCTATCCCTCTGCACCTGCCTTGGCTTGAAAGAATTGGCAGGTTCCTTTACACCCTGCAAGGCAATCCTGCATGTCATGCTCAGCGTATAAACTCGGGGAAAAGATAACCAGGGACCACTGGTCAGGGACTGGCTGGACATCAGTCAGCGAGTGGTAATTGCATGGTGCATTAATGGTTTTGTATATTCTAATTCTATTATTAATATTATTATTATAGCTGTTATTATTACTGTCGTTATTCTTATCATACATCTTTGTTGGCACCTGCAAAATGGTTGGAAATTCATAATTAGAAAATTCTTAATCTCATAATTTCTAATTCCCTTTGCAACAGCAGAGTCTGCAAAAAGACATTCTCCCTCCAACTGAGCCTCTACAGAAGGGAAAAAAGAGAAATTTGGGCAAGTATCACTCTCTAATCAGCAATCCATCTTCCCTATGAAGCTCTGGAGGCCCTGATTAAAAGCAGATATGGGTAGTCCTAGTGAGGGAAAAAATTACAACTTCTGGGAGAATTAAAAGTTCCATGAAGGCCCCTTGACTCTGCAGCAGACCTTCACACAGGGTTAATAGATTTGGGCAGGCAGCAAGCTATGGTTTTATGATGCTTTTTGTTAATCACAGGAGCTGGGTGTTGCACAGCAGGATGAGCAGAGGGCATGTGTTAAAGTGTAGCCCTCTCTAGCTGCATGGCTCTAAAATTGAAACACAGTCTTGTGATCACTCAGAGATGTGTCTTCCAGATACCCATGTGGTTGCAAGTATCCCTTTTTTCAGCATGCAGTTTCTCCTTGAAAAACCTGGGGGTAGAAGAGAAGGACTCTGCCAAGCAAACGTGTAAACAAACCATAGTGAGGGGGGGACAGTTTTACTCTTCCTAATTGGTAACACTGGTGGATCTCTGCCAGCTAAGGGGCTGAGGGGTGTTGTGTTCCCTTCAGACCCTTCTGGCAGGGAAATGGCAGCAAAGTTTCCAAAAGTAATTAAAATTTATCTGCAGCTACGGGAAAAACAAAACACACAGGGAAAGCCTTAACTGGCAGCGGTGTGAACAGGATATTTGTGTTTACAAAAGAAAACAGCAGTTCACATGTCAATAAGGGAAGGAGCTTCAAAAAGCATTAGTGGGGAAAAACTCACCCTTCAAGACTCTCCAGGTGGAAACTTTCCTCAGCAGCTAAATGCAGTGATTTTTAACTGTTTTTAAACTCCCAGGTCCTACCAGAGCTCTCTAGAAATGAGGATTTAGTGTGGACATGTAGCTGTCATGGACTGCATTCACATGTATGAACTGGCATTTCTTCAGGTGCCTAACAGGGGACTCTCAGACGTAACTGTAGATCACAAATGGTTCATAGACCACAGACCTCTACTCCTGCACTTGGCTGGTCTATTTATCAGTCTCCACATCAAAAAGCCATCTGAACATCCCCTCAATATACACACCCTTACTACACTCACATAAGACAAAGTGATACTTCAGATCATGTTTCAAACTAGGTATTTCTGACAGTCAAGAATAACTTTCCATATTTTTTGTTACTAAAATACCTTTGTCCAAATTGTTTCACTATTAAGAGTCAGGTGACATGACATGACATGACATGACGTGGTTAAGAATTGTCTCTGAAAAATTTCCTCTCTAAAGAATTTTCTCTTTGTCATTTTTAAAATGCAGTTTTATTGTAACTGTTCTTTTGACAGAAGAGTTATTTTGGATGAATTTTTAAGCTAAAAATGGGCCAATGTTGTCCAAAAGATTGCTTTGACACTCATTAAAGAAAGAAAAAAGTGTTTAAATTTGAAGTGCCTTTGTATTTAAACATTAAGCCAATTTTAGTCAAGTCTTTTTTTTTGAAGTCAACATGTAAATGAATATTTTATGATTTTCATTTTGAGCCTTTCCAGTGGGCCCTGACAGAATACACTTCAGTGTGACCAATTTGGGGGGAAGATCTGTGATTTGCATTTTTCAGGTTTAAGGTGGATTTTTTAAAATAGCATCTTGAATTTAGTTTTCTTCAGAGGTGAAATTTTGTTTTCCTGACTCAATTTTCCCCATCCTGTTCACCTGGGAGATGGTTAAATAAACAAAAAAAGCTTTACTATTTCAAAATATCTCCTGATGTTCATTGTAAGTTTTTTTAAATGGCCTCCACACAGCACAGCCTCACAGCTATGCAAAATTGAGAATAATTTTGCATATTTGGATATGCATTTGCATCCTAGTTAAAATGATTTCTTTTTTAAGGTAGAATATACTTCAGAAAACCTTGAGGAAAAAACAATGGTCTCAATGGTAAATGACTTTGTTCACCTGAGATTCTAAATTTGCAAATAGTCATAGGAGACCCTGTTTTAGTAAGGCATGTATCTATAAACTTTGGGGGTTCTGTAAATTCATCAAAAGGAGCATAGATTTAAAAAAAATATGCATCAAAAAGAGTAGGAAGTCTCTGGGAATACTGTGTGCAAACAAGAACACCTGAAAGAAAGCCTTGTTGAAGCTGGAGAGAGGCTGTTATGAAAACGTGTGGAGATCCAGAACATGTCTGTGCTGAAGCAAAGTACATACTATTTCCCAGTTTAAACAAAGGGGAGAATTAAGGAAAGACATGGAAATGAGCCCAAGCTAACTTTATAAATGATTAAGTGATAATAATTCAAAATTAATTCTAGTCTGCATAACTTAGGCAAGTAATCTACCCACTAGGTTTTGTTCCTCAGAGAGCAGTTCTAATGTAACCACTTGAAATCCCCCATCACATCAGCAGCAGCAGGTGTTTCTGAAGACCTCCTGGATGATGTTCTCTCCCGAAATGAAGCCTTTAGTCTTCAGCTTTTCCATCTGCAGACTCTTTAAACCAGTGCCACTGCTGGGCAGAGTAGTTACTGTGTTTGCTGTGGTTTTGATGGTGAAGGTACAACCACAAAACAGCCACAACGGAGATTCAGTGTTTATCTGACCACACCAGCTACCAGAGCATTTCCTGCAGGATTTGTTGGAGCAGAGAATAGAGCAGTTTGTTGGCTGATATTTGTCTGCCATGCCATGCAGCTCGTTCACTCTAACACAGACACATTTACCTCCCAACTGTGTTTACACACCAGCTAATTTCTACTTGCGGCTGCTGCTGTTTATAAGGAAAACCAAGCAATTGTTCCTAACAATTCTCTAAAAATAAATGTGCCGCCTTTACTGGTGTAGTTAGAATTCTAAATAGTGCATTTCATGATCATTTATAATGCAACAGCCTTAATGAACAGTGCCAAATCAGTCTTAGTATTCTTGAACTACCCATTGCCTAGTTCCTCTCTCTCTTTCCATTGCCTTTATGGAAAGAATAACAATAAATTTTGTTATATTTAGAAAGTTCTTTTTTTATCCAGAATTCATCAAAAGGATTAACAGCCCTCCACATAGTCCTCAAGCCCTCAATCTAGAAAAAGAAAACATCAGCCATGACAAGAATTAGGGCAATTACTGGAGCAGGATTTATCAGTATTTATTTATTTTTCATGCAGATGTTAGAGAAGAAGAGAGCAGGATGTAAAGCATTCTGGGTCACAACCAGATTCTGCAGAACAGAATTTGTTCAGCTATTTAGCATAAATCATTGTTCTTGAGGAAAATTGACATGAGCCTTTTAATGAGATGAATCAAAAATTCCTTTTTTAAAGGCTTCTCTGAAAGGTAATAAGAAGACACGGCCCTAGTAACAGTCTTTGTATATTGACTCAGTATGGATCTGTAGGTTAAACTATCCTCCAAGACTCAACAGGACCACTTATTTCTATTGGGCGGGACTCTATCCTAGTCTCCTAACTGGCTCTATGATAAAAGTTATACACCCTTCAGCATATTTGATGTGAGCTTTTCACTAGAGCTGAAGCAATTGAATCCAGTGCTGTGAGTTCTTCTTAAAAGGGACACTGGCTGAAAGGAATGAATGGCTGAAAGATATTGATGAACAGTGTTGGATGACACAGTGTTTAATAAAAATGAGTCACACCTTGGCAGCTCTTGGGAATGACCCTACAAATAATTAAGAAATTAAACTTACTGGAAAAGAGTCTGGTGCAATCATTTTTTTTTTTTTTCTTTTACAGTCAAGGTTTTATTTTTTTTAAAACAGGACTAAAGTTCCCTTCAAAAGAATCCAAAAATGCCAAAATTAACCACTCCAGAAGTTCACCACACTGTTGACAGTTTTCTTTTTCTTATTTGGTATTTTCTCTCTTCTTTTCTAGCGGTGACAGGGCTGGAATTCATCTGTTTGGTAGAAGATATCAAACATCTTTTCCAAGTTCCCTCAGGCTGCCAAACTGAATGTCCTATGAAGAATGTCCAATGAAGAAGCATATTTTTAAAATCTTTTCAAATACAAGCTTTAACCTTTTGGAGGAGTGAAGTAGTTTAAGAAGTTTACAACTGTTTACAAAATGTATTGGCTTTGCATGGTAAGATGTTGGTAGCATGTGGCTTCTAACAGAAGTTAAAGCTGAACTACAACAAAATTAAAAGGCTGAATCAAAGTTGAAAACCACCACATTTGAAATAAAAGATGACATAGTTGGGCTATTTGAAAGCAACCTCTCAAGCTGGCATACCAAAGGTGTTTTCTCTTTCATACACGCACTCTTTTTGCTCAAATATAAGCAAATTATTACTTCCCAATATTCCACTTGAATATTTCAAATCAAAATGGCAGCTGTTCTGCACATCATTTTAATCCAGATGATCCATATTTGAATGGGTGAATTTGTGGAAAAGCATTTTTAATCTTTGCTAGATTTCAACAGAAAACAAAGCATCACAAAGGAGAAGAGATGCTGAGAATTAACGGTGTCTAAAGAGTATAAAATCCCAGCAGAGTATTAAGATGCCACTGCCTGCTGGTTTATTGTTGAAGGCTATAAAAGAGAAGAAAGCATTGACATAAAACACACGTTATTGATATTTGGTCTGTGGTGGCAACAGAGGAGTTGAAAATAAGGGGCAGCTCAGCACATTGTTTCATAGTCCCCTACTTGCATCCTACCAGTTTGTAATACACAGCTTGGTGAAATTCAGCTACCCTCCATCTGCTTATCTTAGAAGCAGAAGCACCAGAAATATCAATGTGTATGAAACATATGAATCATCATTACTAGTGAGCATCTGGCAATGCTAAAAGCAGAAACATAAAAAGAAATGTGCATAGTAATCATTTACAACTAATACAAATGTGTGTGGAGGAAAAGTACTTAAACAAATTCTAAATACCTTTTTTTTTTCAGACTGAAAGGAACATGGAAAATTGAGTGCCTTGATATATGTGCAAACAACGATGGAGGAAGACTTTACAACTTCCCATAGTTTAGCAAAGACTTTCATAAACACCCAAGTTAAAACACTGACTTTTGTGTATATAAAATATTCGTTAACATAAACAAACAATAAACCAGTTTAAAAACAAATAGCAACAGACAATGAAGAGCAGTTAACATTTCATAAGTGATGGACAAAATAGAAGTTTGTGTGCAGATTTCAGCAACCATTGAGACAGCCACCATCCCTTCCATTCATTCTTTTCTTCTTGCATATTCATTTTTATATGTTCGTGATGTATTACTTGCTTAGTTTTATAGTCACATATAGAAATACAGATTTTTCTTTGCACTGTCAAATTGTATTAAACATAGGCTGTTTTCAGCTCTGTGACAGAAATAGACATTAAGAAGTCAAGGATATGGCAGGTGATAGTTTGAACTGTATCCTAGACATGGGTGTAGCAGTGACTTCTGGATACAGATCAAGATTCCACATGTAGTGCGCATCCCCCTTTGCACCCTGCCATGTTCTTTAAAGACTCATATACAATACACAGAGAATTCATATAGGAAGTAAATCCATCATTCCTGGTGAACTGCTCCAGAGGAAACACTAATTCAGTTCAACGAAGCAGAGAAGTCCCGGGAGGTAACTGAGCTAAGGTAGCTGTATGAAAAGTTAGGCTTGTGGTGCAGTGGCATAAAGAGCAGCAAAGAGTAATTAGTGGAAGGGGAACTCAATTAACTGAAACAAACAACTGATTGTGCAATTAAGGAGCACCCTGTAAATCATTACAAACCTCTTGTCATAGAGCATTTCTCCACAGTCCTGCTGTAGTGGCCCTGTTCAGTCAGCTAAGAGTTAGGGCTGAGCTGCAATCATGTTTTGATTGCTGTATTATGAACCACTAATGATAATGACTTGTGTACTTTGCTTAATTACCTTGAATAACAATGCACATTGCTAACCCTCCATCTTACTAATATTTTTACATACAGATTATGTAAAAGGAAGAGTGCAGGAAGTCATACAGAAATATACAGCACCATATACCATATACCACATGCAGGTTTACTGGCTTGCATTTGTACTTTTTGTACAAAAGACTAGTCCTCCAAGGGAAGGCACAAAACTCCTTTATTATCAGATCTTTTAGCCAGAATGCAATAAATGTTTATATTTTAAGGTTCAGATCTTCTCAGACATCATTGGGTGGAAAACTAGATTTGCACTTCTTTGATTATAAGGTTTGCTTCTATTTAGAAGAGATAGGAAGAAGAGAAGAAAAGACCTCATTTCAGTACTATTCAAAAAGGGAATAATAGAGAAAAAAGGGATCTGTAAAACAAAGCAGAATAGTGAGAATATGTGTGAAGGAGAGGATGTAAAAACTAAGTTGGCATAATTGTTTAGAGATAAGATTCCTTGAAATGTCACCTTTATGAGTTTCATTATTGTTGCATCACTAATTCGTTGTGATGAGATTGTTGTGTTGGCTGAGGATATTGGGTGTATTTAGTCTCTAAAGTCGCAGTAGAACTGTATGAGACATAGGTAAGAGATGGTATTAAAATGTTTGTTCTGCATTTTGTCATAGCCTTTCCAACAACATGTAAAATGTTAAAGGAAAAAAAAAAAATCTGCCCATTGTTCATCTGAATTTCCTAGGGGGTTTTGGTTTTGGTTTGCTTTTCCTTTCAATCTTTATATGTCAAGAGATCTTTGTCACAAAGGCAGCAGCTGCCCTCGTGGTGGTGGGGCCATCACTGTCACCTGGAAGAAAAGGAAGCCCTGTTCCCCAATGTCCTTTCTGCCATACTGAGATGCACAAGCAACTTCTTTCTGAAAGCACAACTACTGATATGTCCTCCAGCACTGACTGCTGTTAGTGAGCAGTGCCATACTGATTGCTCTGAAGAAATGCCACCTTTTCACACACTGAACAGTACAAGCAGCTGTTTCCTATATTCCCCTTGCTAAATGCATTTCTAAACCATGTTGGCAAAAATAATCTCTAAGGGAAATTTGCCTTCTGTGGCCCATTGGTCCTTGGCTTGGGTTTAGAGAAGCTACTAACGAGGCTGGTGATTAGTGACAATTCTGATGACAGTACGTATGGAGGGAACATCTGGCTGGGTGCTCCGAACTGGATGCAGACCCACCAGCCTGACCCACCATTTGCTACTGTGCAAATGGCTTTATATTACAGAGACTGCTGGGTCATTTATCTTCATTAAGCGACAATCCCTAAACCCAATAATTAATGACAACTAGTCTGGGAATGGCTGTGCAGAAATGTGAATACTTAGAGAATAAACAAATTCTAGTAAGAGGAAAAAGTGCAGGCTGGAGAAAAAAACATGTGAAAATGTTTTCTTCTCTGAAAGCTTTTGGGATCCTGAGAGGATATTTTAGTGTGGAATGAACCACTGGTATTTCTTGACCAACATGATGAGACCAGTGTCTGTGTAAAGCTGCCTGAATGTCTGCAAATGACAGAACTGGCAGAGGGCAAGCCTAGCAGCTTTCCTGGCATCCCAGGCATGGGCTGCACTGGCCTCTTGCTGCCTGTCCCCTGTTATTGCCAATAAATAGCAGAGCCACAGCTGGGATTCATATCTACAAGAGAAATAGGAGGTGGCTCTTCATGTGAACTGTAGACAGGGTCTATGTTTTTTCTTCTGAGGTTTTCTGTGCATCCAGTCCTAAATTTCAGCCCATCTTAGCTGCCCACTTTCCTGAGCCATCCTAATTAAATTTTCTCTATTCCTGGAAGCAGGGTACCACTTCCTAGGTACCTTGGTATTCAGTCTTTGTGAATAAAGTGTACAAGGCACAGTCATGAGATGGTTGCCACAAGTTTTCCAAAAAGAAATCTTCAGTGAGAAAAAGTTGACAGCTTCTATTTAAGAAGGACAAAATAGTGACAGAAGACTTAAAAATGCACTTTAAAAATCCAGTGCACTCAAGGAGCACAGCAGATGGAAACCTAGTATGCAGCTCTCCCCAGCACCATGGGCCTCTATGACAATTTCCCCTAAAATTGGCAGTGGCCATAGAAAGAAAGGTGATTTCTAAAAGCTGTGGTTTAAGAAAAGAGGGAAAGTGGTTTCTATTTACTTTTGTATTATGTTAATTCACATAAATACTTGAGAATTGAATTTTAAGAAATATTGATGAGAATTGCTGATGGGTTTTGTCCAGTCTGTACAGAAAGGATTTTTTATAATTTCTAACCAGCATTCAGACCCAGAACTAAAAATGCACTTTCACCCCCTGGGCCCATTGCTTGACTAATTACTTTTCATTACTTCCTAGTCCTTTTGTAAAAAAAAAAAATGGAGGAAAGCCTCTGGTATTCTTCTTCGGCCTGTTCTGCAAAAGAATGGCACATGAAATCCCTCTTCTCAGGGCTATGAAGAGATTTTAACTTTAAAACGAGAAGATTCCTTTATCAGCAAATCCCAGCAATGTTCCGATTGGACTAGTGGGGGAGAAAGTTCTAGCTCATTTAAAGTAGCCTTGGCAAGTTTATAATGAGGTTGTATGATGAAGCAACCTCAGGTCACAGAGGACTGGACTTGATCCAATAAATATGTTTTGGTTCCAAGTTTTAAATGTGCTGAAGGCTGTTTTATATTTTAATGAAATTTAGTAACATGCGAATACCTTTCCTTCTGGTGGTTTGGTGGTTTTAAAACATGAGCAGCAGTCTGTACTTACTGAGAAAAAATACAAGTATGTAAGAGAGGAAGAAGCAGAAGTAAAAATGCTAAGGAAGCAAAGAAATTAGATTTGGGCTTATTCAGAGGTCTCTACTTTTTATACTAAGGGTAACATGCATTTACCAATGCAATTCACAGGCTACTGATGGTCTACAAAACCATTCTAAAAGGCTCACAACTGCTCTAAGAAAGGGTGTCACTTTCCTATAGCTAGGTCAAGAAGAAGTTACACTCTTAGCAGGAACCAAGTCTGCTTACTGTAGAAGCTCAGCCCGTCAGCATAAATTTCTGGACACTTGGACAGGAAGGTCCCTGCATGGTGGTTCCCTGCACCGAGAGATTATCACCCTGTAGTGCCAGAGCTACGTGTGCTCATCCTCACAAGTGCAGATCCTGAGATCCCATTACCTGAAAGGAAGGGAGGGAGGAGGTCCCTCCCTGTGTGCTGGGTCTGGGTGATCTCCTCCTGTGCTGGTGCCTTGATTTGCACCCATGTATGGACAGTGGCTGGGGGCAGCTCTGGTCTGGCCGTGTCCACACACCAGTCAGTGATGGACTTCAGTTAAGCCTTTTAGCATCTAATGGATAGAAACCAGCAATGCTATTCAAAGCCATTCCCTCCCATGGGGAAGAGGAGCACTGTGACCCTGCATGAGCCAATTCCCTTTATATGTGTGTGTTAACTACCAGCCATTGTGAAGAGCCAATGAAAGCCCCCAGGCACAAGCACAGCACTAATAATTTCTTTGCTATAAAAAGAGGTTGCTATGCATTCCTGCATAAAAATTCAGCACAGTTTTGTGAACTTCAGCCTGTTCCTGTTTCTCCAGTGAGCACCAAATGTCAGAACCAGGTCACTGCTTGTTAGGAGCAAAATGCTCAAATAATAACAAGCAGGAAACCTGTAGGAATGCTCTCCGTTTCAGAAGGCTATAAAACAGATGGTGTGGTTATGGCATCGTTTCCCTCTGCAATAAAGGTTTTGCTTCAATTCTGTAAGTACAAAACTCGTCTGTCTCAGCCAAGGGGATCCTAGAGGCTTTGTCAGTTTAGTGTGTCTGTTTGGGGGCAATACAAAAAAGTTGCTTGCCATGAAAAATTAATGTTCTTCAGTACAGCAAAAGAAGGACGGGAAAAAAGAGACACATTATAACCAAGGAAACAATGATTTTCCATGTAGGACAGGAAGCAAAGCATAAAATATGGTACATGGGTAAAGAGGGCAGGCAGAGCCCCATCTTGTGGCAGAAAGTCCAATTCCGGTTCCTGCGGCTGTGGATGAGTCGCCATGTCCCAGTGACAATTCTGTGGGACATTGCTCTGTGCAGCTGGCCTTTAAATATTTAAATGTATTGGACTACAAGAACGATGTCTGTTCTTTGCCAAGCAGCTGCCTATAAACTGCTTTCTAAATTGCAAGTCTAGACTGCACTAGTGTAATCCGGAAGAGAACAGGAGGAATTGTGTAATTAACTTTCTTCTTTTTTTCCCAGAAATTAACCCCCTTGTTCTGGGAAGGCAGGGATGGATCTGAGTCTAGAAAGGAACTGAAATGATGCTGAGCTTTGTTGGCGTTTGTTTGTTCAATCTGAGAGTTTGTTGGGTTGGGGGCAGGAATACAGCTACATGCTGACTGCTGGCTGCTCGCTTGTTCATTTCTCCACCTCTCCCTTGCACCCAAACCAGATATCAAAATAGATATTTCTTCAGGTAATTTCGTATACTGGGACAGTCACCCCACACAACTATCTGCAGGCAGACAGCAAACTATCAGTCAGTGACCAGGAGTGCTGTTTCAGGATTTTCATGGTCCTAGAGCTGCAGGAGTGCAGTGTAGTAGTCTCTTCAATTTGTGTCCTGGCCACCTCTCCTAGAATTTCCCTCTGTGAATGCACTCCAGACATTCTACTCAGTCATATCCATGGGACTGTGTGAAAGAGATCAGAGATACATTCACCTTTTTTCCTAACAAAGATTCAGACCTTCAAGAGATTTTGGCACATTGCGGTGATTGCACTGATTCCAACAGGAGCTGAACTTTCTCTTAACTTTTCCTAAGTACCATCAAATTCTGAAGTTTTATGACTGGGGACTTTCCTGACATAAAGATGGATTTGTCTGAGTGCAGCTTACCTATGTAAGAGTCTGCCTTAGGACTCCAAAAAAGATTGGAAATCGTTACAATGTTCTCTCCTGAGCCTCCTCTTGCTTTCTCATCTCTGTTAATGAGCATTTATACATGGAAAACACGTTCCTCCATGTCATTTTGTTACCCTTGCATCCAACAGTGAAGTAAAATGAATACAGAAAAGGGTTTTGCATACTCATAAGTTTATTAGAAACTTTTGTCAAGTCAGATATTTCATTATGAACTTGATCCAAAATTTGTAGACTACCTGAGTCCATCCAGGTGTCCTTATAAAGAACTTGCTAGAAAGCAGATTGATGAACTATTTTGTCCCTTTTTATTTCTAGCCCAGATATGGGTCTGTGGTGGCTCACTTCTGCTTTATTGTGAGTGAGTGTGCAATAAAGAGCTGAACAGAACCCTTCACCTCCACAGACACCCATGACCAGAAGGAATGTGGCCACAGGTCAATTGCTAGCAGTCTTTGCCATGTGGCTTCTTCACATTCTCAGTTCGGTTCCCCAAGGGTGGGCATTTGCAGTATGAAGTTGAATGGCAACTTATTAGAAAACAAGCAAATGGGATATGGACCTGTCATGGAAAAAGTGCTCCTACATTAGGACATCTACATTATTTCCTAAGAAAACAATCTTAACTTCTTTATAAAGAAATATTTTGTGGTTAATGCAGGAGCCATCACATCCTACACACACCAGCTTTTTATTAATACTTTTTCCTATTGGAAGCATCCAAATGTTGTCAGACTGCTACACTATGTGTGCTACGAGCAGGACTTGAGAGAAAGTGCCTAAGGATCTTTAGGCTGAGCACAAGAATAAATGAAAACAAGACGAAGTTCATAAATAGAACCAGGGAAAGGATCCATACGTTTTAGCTTACAAAGTCATGATTCATCCATTGGGCCACACTCACTTCCTTCCCTCTCCTTAAGCCCAAGCTTTTTCTACCCTATTGGATGTTCTTTCCTTGCAAAAGATGGAGGCTCTGTAAGAGAAATGGCTGAACAAGCAACAAAACCGTAAAGTAAAAGCTGTAATTTACGATGGAATGGATGATAGAAATGCTCAAAGGGCATACACTGGAAGATCAAATGACATTGGGGAGTCCTTGGATTTATGGGATGGCTTGCTGAGGCAGAGGGAGGTGACATTTGAGCATGCCAGAACCTTACTTACCATAGGAAATGTGTTCATACTTTTTTTGATTCTAAAAAAGTGACAGCATTTCTCCTAGAAGAATCAAGGGACATAGAGAAATCTTCACTGGTATAAAAGGAAAGCACAAATGCCAATAGCATGAGCTAACTGTGGATGTTTCCCTGTTTCTGGAAGGATGCAGAAATACTTTTATTCAGTATTTTTCCAAGTTTTGTATTTTCTGTTAACAGACTTTAAAAATACTTCACAAGGATTATTTTCAAAAGGTCAGGAATTGATATTAGTCGGGTTTGTTTTGCTGAGCATCCTTTGAAGGACATTTTTCTACAGTAAACAAAAACTTGAGAAATCCTTAATTGGCAATTAATTGTGGATATCCCTATTTTTTTAAAAGGGCATTTAAAAAAACCTCAAACGGATATGAGGATAAAGTTTCAGCTTGGCTTATTAATGTTTTGTACAAATTTGTTCTTGGTGTATTTCAATGTGTTGTTTGCAAATGTTTGCCCTATACTCAGTTCCGGCTCCAGCTAAATTTCCTTTACAAGTAATTCTGTACATTATATTTCTCCCCAGCTATTGTTCATACGTTTTATTTGCTGGTGGTCAGTTGTTTAGTGTGCACATTTTGCTGCTTTATGCAATGAATTTTCTCAAGAGCTTTAGCTGAGCGAACTCTGAGCTCTGGCCTTCAAAGGAGTCATTGTAGTAGATGCCAACACCCAGACCTAAAGTGAGTATATTTCACCTTTCACAATATCTTTCAGTCAGACAGAAAACCCAATAGCAGCAGAGCTCCCTTGCCTTTCCAGGTATCACTTTCCCATGAATCCCACAGATTTCTCTGCATATTCTGTAACCTAAAAGAAGTTTTCTTGCCTCTCTCTCTGTCCCTCCCCACTTTGTGCTAAACACACTTTCCTGTCTATTATCTGTGTATCCCTGCTCCTGCCTATCTTCATTACTGACCATGTAATTGAGCATTTCTAATTTATTCTCCATGAACCAGCTTAGCACCACTCCTTCTGTAATTCACACTGCATCCTGCCTGCTGCTGACTGTTGTTTAATTCTGTAAAGCTTTCCAAGTTACAAGCTGCTATGCACTGTGTCATCTTGTATTGGCATCTTGAATCTTTAATAAAGTTGTTCTCAACTAATGTTTCAATAAATGAAATGTACCTGCTGAGTTGAGATTTTGCATATCAACATGATGAGTAATGGTGCTTAATGAGAAAGGAGATACAGTCAAAGGGAGTGATAGAGTATCTTACAGAGAAAGAAAAAGAGCCTTCCCACTATTTTTCTTTTTGTATGCAGAGATTTCAGTTCTTTTTGCCTGAGATTTCTCCCACATAATTGTCAAATTTAATTATTTAGAACACATACCTAATAAAGCACTAAGACTAATTCCCTGGAAAACTGTCAAACGTGTAAAAAGGAGTGGTGAGAAAAGCCCTGGAGGGATTCTGTTTAACATTACTGCAGTTCAGAAAAAGATGCCTGCATCAATACTAAGGACTTGGGTATTTGCATATGCATGTAGATGTGCACACGTGCTTATACATGCATATGTATTCATTTGTGTACTAAACAATTCCTATAAAAAAAAGAAAAATAGAGTGTTGAAAACTGTCTCTTTTTAGACAGAACACCACCACCCCCAAACAGCTAATTTTTGACTGTGTGTTGATACAGTTGATGGGAAGATTAGTGCTGACTTATTTATGATGAAGAAAGGTTTTTTTCTGTGAGGATTCATTATGCTGTGGAAACAGACCCTTACAGGTGCAGAGGCACCCAGTTACAAATGAAAATCAGTAAGAAAGAACTACATCCACCTCCTTAAGAATCTGAGCCACAGCACCTCATCTGAGGTCCGTGTTTTAGTTTCCAGGGACTTGGGAACAGGTGCCATCTCAAAGATGCTGCAAATAGAGATGAGGCCACGGTCTGCTGTTCAGCCAAGGGAAAATAATGTGTTGAAACATTGGTGCACTCAGATCCCTGGCAGTTTCCCTGTCCCCAGGAGCAACAGGGATCAGACAGAATTAACCAGCTAGGGAAGGACGATATCAGGACTGGAAATAGCTGAGAAGCAGGAAAATGGGTGCAGGGAAAGTAGTTTAAATTACCAACTGTAGTCCAGATATTCCCACTGCCCCTTCGTTTTTGTTCATGGCCTAGCGCTTATTTACCTCATAAAGGTACAGGAGAGACAATCCACCAGAGCTGTGCTGAAAGGAACTGCAGAAATGTCCTGAGTGATGGCAGGGGAAGACTCCCAGTAGCCAGCTAGGGTCAAGCACTCAGCTGAAGGGCCTCAGAAGAGCAAGGACAGAGGATGCAGAAAAGGATGTTCTTCATCTCTTTTCTACTTTCAGAGGGCACAAAGTTTGGTGGAGAGGGGCTTTCACCAATAATGCAGCTGGAAGCCCTCCCTGACCTGTCACCTCCTCTTAAAATTACAAGATTTTCATCCACACAGAGCTGTCAAGATGGATGGAGAAAGGAAGGACTAAAGAAGACATTAATTTTGTGTCTAAGAACACTCTGGGGTTTTAAAGACCACAAGACATGGTGGAGCCTACTCATTAAGTGGCATGTTTGCTTTTCCCCTTAATTTTGTCATTTACTTCAAGATATCACAGACTGATCATATTATCTTTGCTAGTCTTTTCTTTTGTCAGTGACTTTTGGGGCTGCTCAGGTGTACTTTGTGCATGTGCATGAATGGGCACGTGCACGAGATTGAGGTGTCTGGATTTTGTACATGTTGTTTTACACAATATATTGATAAAGCCTCGGGCTTTAGGAAGAATAAAGCTGGGAGAATCAGCACAGATAGTAACAGCTTCTGCTAATGGTGGTAATTTACAGAGTAACCAGAAACTAAATCAGGTACGTTTAACTTTTTGCCAGTATGAAATAGTGTTCCTGGTCGCTTGCTTTACTCAAGAGTGTCCTGAAAGTTAGAATTGGGGAGAAGCAATTAATATTATAGTTCTCAGATGTTGAGAAAGTGTCTCTTGGGAACAATTTCTATTATTCAGAATAAAATTAGAGCCTGTAAGAGCTCTGCCACCCAGTATTAAAACTCTTCCACTCCCTAAATATTCCTTGATTTTACCATTTCTGTGAGTACCTGAGAATGGATAGTAATTCCCCTGAAAAGAAACCTTAATAGCATAATTAAAGCTGCAATGTATCCTTTCTGCTCCAGTTTTGAATTTCAGGGGAGCTCAGTGCTGTAATCTCCCTTCTGGGATGGTATATATGTGGCTCCCACTGAGTTACTGCTGATTCTGAAATGCATCATCCTGCTGTCATTCCAGATCTACTCCTCTTGCCTCTGCTTGAACTGTTGCTGCAGCACCTCAGGACCTACTGTCCCAACACTATCCCATCCTAAATAAGCCACTACAAACCAGAAAGGAAATCTCCTTTTTGTTGTAAATGGGAGCTAAGTCATGTTTAGCCACATGTCCTCAGCCTGGCCAGGCCACATGGTCTCAAACCAGCCATAGTTTGAGCCTTTCTGAGATTTCAAAGGCAGAGAATTTCCTTTCTCTCCCCTCCTCTGTCTTAAGACTTGGACTGAGATTTCCTGAGATATTGCAGCAGGGAAAAAAGAAAAACATGGTCCAACCTGACGTGAAAAAATGCTTGAAGGGGCTGCTGTTGACAGGCCTACAGTTGACCTTGACAATATGATGGATTGCTCCAAACCATCCATAACTTCCCAGGGAAGATGCACAGACATTTCCTCATACACATCTTTCAAATCATTCATCAAAGTGTGGATTACACCGTGGGGCAAGAGCTGGGGTCTTGTTGATTTTCCCAAGCCATTTTTGCTTAGCAAAAGGCACAAGCAGACAAAATTTATATCTGTGTTATTTGCTTGATATAAACAAATTACATTGTGGGTCAGATGATGTAGAGAAGTTGTCCTATTACCTTGACAGCCTATAGTGAGGATCTGTTGGTTTTGAAAAGGAAAACAAAGACACAATATCTTTTCTCAGTTAGAGAGTTTGGGTTGTTGTTGCATGAAGTACAGAGAACTGTGAAGTCAGGCTGTAGTAACCACATGACCAAGCAGGATAAGTGCTGAGCTAAGCATAGTAGCAGTCTTGTGGGTAGCCAGCAAGAGTTATATCCTGATGTGGGTAAGAGATGCTTAGATAGTGAATATGCAAAAGAGTTGCAATAAAGTAGGGAAGGCAAACCTGAGGGGGTGACTGTTTTCCACAGGACAGTATTTCTAGGTGTCAGAGCACCCCACATCTGGCAGGTTGTGTTCAGGTAAACAAGGTGTAAAAGTGCTTTGATGTTGGAAACATGCCGAAATTTTAACTCTGTTTCCTGATTTTTGCTTAAGCAAGCCCGTGACTTTCACTAATAATCTTCATGCGGCTGATCAGAGGCAAACCAAGCAGAGATAAAGAGTGGAAATCGTGTTACTTAATTTCAGTGTTATCTGATGTTTGTGATCCTGGTCTTTCATAATGTGGGTTATTGATACCAAACCAGTCGATTCTTCTCTGTCAAGGAAGCTAAAGCAGGCTTGCATTCTGTCCAAATCTGCATTTGAATGCTATTGTTAGGAGGGAGACATTTACCTCTGTCCTGGGGATACAGTCATTAGGAGAACAGTTAACAAAAGCAATCCCTTTCCTTGCTGAGCAGTGCAAGGTGGCTTCACCCAGACAGCCAATGAGGAGGGAGAAGTGTCTAACTAACGATGCTCAGTTGCACAAGGTTTGCACCTGAAAGAGATTGATTGGGATTTGGGTGTGTGTTCCCCAGAAAAAAATGAATTCAAACATTTCTGAAATAGTTGTTCAGGTGTCTTGAGTCTCACAGAGTCTGCAGGCAGCTGAACATGAGGTGTTGCAAGCTAAGAACAGTTGCTGCTCTAATTTATACCTCAGGGCGTTTTTGCTGCTCAATGTCTGTTGAAATGGAGTGAGCCTAAAGGGAATGCAAATTCATCTTCCTTTTGCCCTCGCTTTTGTCTGTTCTCCTGCAATGTAGCATGATACACTCTGTATTTTCCTATGAATTTCTTTCTGATGATCTCCTCAAAATACATTTTTTTATTATTGTTTTATCTCATGGTCTGTAGTTGACTCCTACTGCCCAGTGTGTGAGAATGCAATGAAACTCATTTGGCCTTTTAATGCCTCTATAGAAGTTGATAGTTTTCCAGAAAAAAAAATGAACTCCTAAATTCCACTGGAATGAAATGCTTGTTTTCTCTGAGTCTCACTGAAATGAAAGGGAACCAATTTGTTTTATAAAGCTGTCTTTAGATCCTTGTAAGAGCTAGTGGTAGAGACTTGAGCTGAGCATCAAGGATAGCATGGAACATGTTAAAAGGTCTAAAATCCTTTCATTATGAACTAGTGGCTCTTTCAATGAATGAGTCTTCCACTTAGATACATGTGCCACTGGCAAAATTAGACCATGCCACTGAATTGCAAACTCTTTGGGGCAATTAGACAGTCTTACCCTTAATATCTTCTCTTTTATTGAGATTGCATACTACATTCTCATTCTGCATTGGCTATATTTTAACTTGTGATTCAGAGTTCTTCCTGGGAATCAGTCTCTGCAGTATGCTGGGCTTATATCAAGGATGCTGGAATTCACCACTCACAATGCAAAATTCAAAGGCTTCATTAATATTTTGCAGTATTCTTGCATATGTCTCATTATGCATATAGCAAGACTCCTGTTTAGCATATGTACCAGTGACATGCCGTGCAAAGGATATAAACTTAGCTACAGAAACAGAGCTGCATCCAGTGCCTTCCAAAAATAGCTAAATATTCTTTATCATCTTTATAGATAACACTTGTGGAAGCTGTCAATATATATGACAACTTACGGATCTAAGGTGCATTACTCATAAAGCTACTCCTAGGAAATGTGATGGGGCCACAGTGACTCCATGGGAATATTTTTTATACCATTGAAATTGAGGTACTTGGACTCATTTTAATTTCCATTCTAAAGAAGTGACATTGTCTCCTCTAAAATTTCTGAAGCTTTATTTATTCATTTGGAAGTCACCATTTGCCTACCTTGCTGGGTTTTTTTCTTATAGATAAATATGTAATATTTCAAATAGCAATAAAGACGTAAAGGATTTGTGTTTTGTTGTGATTAAATGTTTCTGAAGACCCTACACAATCCACAATTCTTGGCCACTGTGTAGAGCTCTCCTTCATGGAAAATTTCAAAATTTTCAGAGATTTTTCTCAACTGGCACAAACCCAGTCTCTGTGCAGCTCCTGTCACAATAGCAGGTTTGTTTGGTTTTTTTTTTTTTACATTTCTCTCTTATAGAACCATCTAGTTTTCAAATTCTTTATTCTTGGTAATATTACTTCTTCATATTACCTTTCTTCACATTTCCCATTTCAGTAAGCACAGTTAAAATTTCATCCCTTTACTCTCAGGGTTTCTGTATCTTGAAGAAAAAGATAATACTGAAAGGCATTTCTTGGTCTGATCTCGCCAATTGAAAATGCTTTGTAGAGGCAGAGCCAGGGGACTTAATTGACCATGAGATTTGACTTCTATGGGTTAAACCTAATATTGTTTGCCTTCTGACCCTGGCCAAGGTTCTATGTCTGACTGCATCCAGCTCATTTGCTGCAAGAGGTTGTTTGAGTGTCTCTACCTAGTAGTTTTTTTAGAATTCAAATCATATTTGGATCTCAGAGACTATTTAGAGAAGTTTAAAAGGAAGCAGATTTCTAGCTTAGGGGAATGTGCTTCTTAACTCTGTGCCTTTGACTTTTCATTATTTCTTGTTTTCCTGACAATAATACTGTCAATACCAAGTTAAAGGGAATTCCCTGGTTGAACTTGTTTTTTTCACAGACTTCTTATCTGTCTGAACATTCATCTGCCCAGAGCTTAGGTCCTGCCTTAAAGTTTTATAACATCTATTTTTATCAGATAGAGATCTTCTTTTGAATATTCTTCCTTTTCTCTGTTAAAGAAGACTGATTTTCATGCATATCACTTGCTTTTATCAGATAGAAGGCTGTTTGAAAATTGGTTGTTTTTTTTTTTTTTTTGGTTAAAAAGAGACATATTTTCATGTAAACTTCATATTGCAAAGTTCTATGGTAGCTGCAGAGTTAACCTGGGATTCATGGCTGAAATCAATAGTGGTTAAAGAAGGAAAGAACTCTAATGCAGAGGTATAGCAACTGAGTTCCTCCATCATGGGTTTAATGCCAAGTTGCACCCCCGATTTTTTTCAGAGTCTGCCTTTTTTACACTACAGACATTAATAATATTATTGTGTTTAGAGAATTTTCTTATGTGAGTTTGGGTACAGATACCATAATAATTTACGTGCCCTGTGAGTTTGTTCAGCTCTGGATTGATCTTTTTTGAATGTGTATGAAATGAAAATGAAACAAAGTCTAATTGACGATCAAAAGGTTTGAATATTTGTCTGTCTTGCGCAGCAGGTGCATTTTTTAACCTTTTGGAAGTCAACAGCATATAGCGAGGCCATTTGTCTAAGCAAGTGCCCCTGCCATTGTGGCAGGACTTTCCAAACATTCACAGACTGTGAGTAATGCACAGTTTTACCCAATATAAATTAATCAAGTGGGCTGCTTCTTGTTGGTCCATAAAAGTATTTTGTTAGCCGCAGTGCCTGACACTAAATATCTCTGGATGTTTATAACACTGACTGCAAGCTGCTCCTTGCTACCTGTGCTTTATCACCTGCATATGAAACAACCTTTGTTTTTCTGCTGATCATTTAATCCTTCAGAGAGTAAAACTTTAGAAAAGAAACATGGCTAAGTCATCTTTGAATTTCACTGAAATGCTTTAGCACTTCACACCCTATGTACTTTGCTAAGCCCTTCTAAACAGCAAGCAGAAGATGTGACAGAATTAAGTTTGTGCCTGCTGCCCTCTGTCACAGTTTGGCTGCTAAAACAAAAGCTTCTCCCATCTCTACACTTAAGCTCTGCTAGTGATGTTTGCCACTTCAGGAGGCAAACACAGATTGTGTTGGGAGTGTTGCTGCCTGGCTCACCGTGTCAGATCACTCTCTGCTCTATCTGATCAGGTTATGACAGGAGTCTCCTAGACCTTTCATAAATATTTTATTTAAGACACAGAGTCATACTGAAAAGGTATTCATAAGGAATTAATTTATTCATTTTCTTAAGCTACAGCAAATAATTCAAGAAAATAGTTATTTAACCAACTTGACTCTGTATCACACAGCTTCTTTGCTGATATAAAATGATATAGCTCTTTTTTATTCAGTGGAGGTATACTAATTTATATTTTGGGAGAATCTGGCCATGTCTCCTTATTGTGCTAAGGTTATCTGTTATATAATTTTTGAGGTTGTTGAATATCCTCTGCTGTAATGATCATTTACTCTGTATGGAAGTCAGCTGAGAAACAACATGCTAGATCATATTATTCCCAAATGTTGTGGAAAAATACAACCAGAAATGCAGATATCGTTTATCTTACAGAAAGGTGAAAGAACAATACAGAAGATCAGAGACATATTAATATGTCTAGAAGATGTTACCTTTCCTAAAATGTATGTTTTGCTGAAATTAGATTTTAAAATGAGTGATATACCTTTGTATATTTCAGATATAAATTACACTTTATTGACCTGTTTCCCATTCCCTCAACATTCTAATGGAAAAATTATTTTAAAAAAATTATTAAGAACCCTTACTAAATAAGAGTAGCAAAAGAGTAAAAGAGTAGTAAAATTTCATTAATATACAAAGTGTGGGTATTTTCAGATTTATTCCTTAACCTAAATCTTAAATTTCTATGTTATGAGTATGTACAACAATAATAATAATGATAATAATCGATTGTCATAGCTGACCAGCTCAAAGAAAATTTGAAATATTTTAGTCACGAGCACAAGCAATCAGTTTTAGTACAGGTATTTTTGATAAAAAAGGTTTATAGTTCAATTTTGGATGAAATAAAGTAAAGCATTTCAAAATACTTCCATGGACAATTTTAGAAGCAGGCACAAATGACAAAAATATCAATTATGTGTACAATATAAAGGGGGTAGGATAACTGACCTCCTGCTTGTCCTGCATTTGGGTAGCATTTTCAAGAGGGTATGAAGGTAAGTGGATTGGGGTCATCTGTAGAAGAGATACACTTGAGTAGATAAATCATGATATCAGGTATATGAATCTCCAGCTTTCATTTCTTCTACTCTATTATATTGATTTCTGACCTTGCTTGAGGTCTCTCTTGCCCAAGAGAGAAGGGTCTTTCAAAGTTTCATGGACTCAATTTCCCACAGATTGGTATCTTCAACAGGAGAAGCAGCATGAATACACAAAGTGTGGAGTGGGGCCTTCAGGAATAAGCAGACAACAAGAAAAGGTAATGAGGGAGTTTTGTATAGACTATCAAAACTCCATGAGAAATAGCAACATTTAAACTTGAGCATTGCATGGTATCTCTCAGCTGGAGGGTTCATTTGTCCTCTGTTATTTCTGTGATCAATACTAAATTACTATCAGAAACTTTGAGGCTATCAGATAACCCTAATTCCAGGACCCAGCCCCACAGTTGCTATAGTTAAGCAGAGATTACTTCAGTTTTCTGTAAGAAACTAGGCTTCTCCAAGTTATTTCTTTTTTGTTTGTTAGAAATATCTTTCTTTTTTCCTCCTCTGCAGCTAAAAGACTTTTTCCCTGGCTCACAGAAAGGAATGACTTCTCTTGGGAAGGTTCTAGTTTCTCCTGTTCTCATCTGTCCATCCCATCCACTCTGATGGATCCTCTGCTTCTCACTGCTCGGATGGTTCAGCTGCAACCCTACAGACAGAAGAAAGCTAAAATCTCTCTCAGTTCACTTTAAAATAATCATAAGTAAACAGCAATGTTCCCTCAGTACCGGAGCCCAGGTAAGGGAATTTCAAAGGGGCCTTCAGAAGTGTTTATACATTTCACCGCTCGTGACGCAAACTCCCAAATGGTTGTGGCTCATACAATAAGGGTGTGCTGATATCTTATTCAAAAAGACATCCCTTTATCTGCAAGGAAACCTTTTTCTTCTCCAGCAAGCTCCCATTTTCTTAACAAATAAAGGTCTAGGTCTGAAAAGAACAGATTTTCCCCATTTAAGTGACATATTCTCTGGTAAACCCTGATCAGTTTGGTTCTTGTCCCTCCTAAAGAAATTTGAGCTCTTCCCATTAGTGCCAACATTTTCAACCTAAAGACACATCTTCAGCAGGACTGAAGGAAAGCTGTGAAAAGCCTCACAAAAGCTACAAAGCAGTAGATGTGGTACTTGAAGAGAGAAGCTCACCAAGCCCCAAGGTTTGTTAGCAATATTTTCCATCCATCCTGCTCGAGGTGCAGTCATCTGACACATATTTACAGGGCATGAAATAGCAAGTTGGCTGTGACTTTTCAGGTGAATCCCTTCTGCTGCTGAGCTTTGAAGAGGTGGGGGTAAGGTTGGGAGCAATGTGTATGTCTATGTATGTACAGGTCATTTTCTCCAATGCTTGGGATTTGATATAACTGCATTAGGACCTGCTGAATGGAAAACTGAATTCTTCCTGCCACTTGAATGACAAAGCTGCCAAAACATGTGCTGAACATCTCTTTCAAGGCTGATAAAGTAATCTATCAGTGCTGGTCACCACTGAGTCTCTGGGAAAACCTTCAAATGCAATTTTCCCTGTGGAGGGTTGTACTTATTTTGATTTTCAAAGAATTGCATCAGCATGAAACCACCCAAAGAGGACACACAAGAAAAGAAAAAGACTTAACCAGTAGGTTTCTGATTGACTGTGTAGTTCAATATTGTGCTTTGAGCTGCATTATCAGTTATGCTCATCCTTTTCACAGGGAGTGGAATGTTCTGGCCGGAAAGCAAGTTATCTAAGCTATATGAAGGACAATAAAATTGTGAAGACTGGCTGGAATGGGGTCTTTGACATGGATGGGACAGAGTAAACCACTACCCACAGTAAATCTAGATACTAGAATTTACTTAAGAACAAGTCATATTAGAGGTTTTTTTATCAGAGCTTACTTATGTCACACATACACTCACTGTCCCTCAGCACTGCATTCACCAGATCTAAAATTTCCTTCTCACTGGGAGGTGACATTACCAGCCCAGGCCACTGACTGTCCCTCAGCATTTATCTTCCTGATCTCCATGATGTTCCCACATCTGACATATTTTCCTCAGCAGGAGATTCACCTTCTTCTTTCTGGACTCGCTTCCTCCTCTGGAAACCACTTCTTTTTGGGAACACCTATTTTGGAGTCCCCTTTTTTTCCAATCCCCTAAACCCACAGTTTTTCTAACCTAAACAGTTAACATGCAGAACAGTAGACTACAGTAGAAGAACAGCAAAATCATTCAGTCTTGGGCTTCCACCCTCTCCCACATGCACACCCAGCTGGCATTCACTGCATAAAGTGTTTTTTTCCTGTAACAGTTTCAGTTGGTGAAAATCAAACTCTCAGCAGAGCTGTCCTGATGAGTTGTCTTTCCCTGAGAACTTTTGCCTGATTTCCACAGGCAGAAAAACAGACTTCAAGATTTTTAGGGATCTTTATTCATCAGAAACTAATTCTTCTTACTTGCTTGAATATTTGTGTGGCTGCTTTACAACAGGAACATTATTTTTCTCATTAAAATCTTGTGTACAGTACTGTTTGAGCATCGTGTAAACCCTTCATATAAAGAAGATTTACTGCTTTTCCTCTTAATTTTCCTTGTTTAGTTCAAGTTCTATGTGATTACTTTAATACAGGGGTTTACCACTGGGGGCAATTTGAAATGCAATGCTTGCTACTCCCCCAGCAATGACGCTACCTAAATGAATCCCAAGCTGTAACATGTTTGAGTACTCTGCCCCATTTCATATTGATGCAAAAAGCAAGAGAGAAGGGAGTCCAGGGATTGAATAAGAGGTGCAAGTTCCCACCTTGTCATGTATAAACACATACATAAATATATATATAACATGTAAGAATATCTTGCTCCCTTCTATATTAACTTTCAATATGCTCAGCTTCTGATATTTCTGATCTCTCCCTCTTCATTGTTTGTCTGGTTTTTTTTCTGTGGTGAATTAAACCTCTAAAATACAATGGCAGAAGGATGTTAGCATGTCTGGTCTCAAATTCTGGCAAGTTTTGTTTCTTATCTCCCGCTTCACACTTCTTCCTCAGGTAGTTTCATAGATTTGATAGAATTATGATGAGCCTTCATGGGTCCTTGCCTTATACTGCATATCACTAGTAAAATGAATCCTTTGGAAAATAATTTTAGAAAATTATGAGATAATAGTCTTTAAAAGACACCTCTGTGTATGTATGTATGCAGACAGAGCTGAATTCCAGCACTGCTGTTCTGGGCTAAATGCATACTCTCTGGTCCAAGGTATTCAGAACCACCTCAGCTGTATCTGTGCCTGATATACCTACCTTTAAGTACATTGGCAAACGTCAGGTGAGAGCAGGCTCAGCTGAGCAGCCTAGGCTAATCTCTGAGTGCCTCTGTCTGTTAATAGTCTAAGAAAATCAATGATTTGCCATTTTTGAAGGATGTGAGCCAAAACTTGAAGTTTCTCTATGGTTATATAAATCTGGTCTGCCCCTTTGGGGATGCTTTGTCCCTGGGATAGCACTCAGGGCAACAGAGGCACAGAAGGCATTTGATGGGACGCAGGATGGGGCTGCTGGCTCTCAGGTTGTGGATTTCTCTTTCCAGAGGTATACAGGTGACAAGAAATGGGAATTTATTAGGAAACCCCTCCTTCTTCTTGTGCAACAGATAGACGACATATACTGAGGCAGGATGGCAGATTAATGAAAAGCAAGACCTGGGAGGTATTAGCTGCTATGGTAAAGTAGGGAAGCCAGGCTGCACTGTCTGTTTGCAGTTTGAGCCTTCTATGGTTCTGAAGTACTGTAGAGAGCAAAAGCCAACTCTGTGCAAGTAGAAGCAACCTTATTTCACATTTCTGTGGGCAATGCATTTATTTAGTTGGTGCTTCTACTCTGTGGCGGTCACCCAGCAGGTGGCGGAGCCACCGGCTGGGTCGCCCTTGGCGTGCGAGGCTGTGGCTCAACCTGCCTTTTCGATGTGGGTCAACGATCAGGCAAATTGGGTGGATGACACCTCTTGGGACAGTGAGTCCTGAGAGGTAGGCAGGTTGGGGCAGTTTCCTGCCATAGGTTGCCATCCATCAACGCATCGTCCCCTCCCCTTTCCCCTCACAAGTTATTTTAATATTCATGTAGTTGATTTAATATTCGTGTATAACTAGAAGGCTCTGTTGTTCTGTTTTCCCCATTGGTTCATTCAAATTTGTCCCTCCTTTGTATCATGTTTATTGGTTGCTGTCACCTCCCTTCATGTACCCCATTCGTCCGTTCCCACTCTCCTCCCCTTTTTCCCCTCCCTTAAAAACCCTTGCAACGGTTCTCTCAGGGCTCATTCTGCGGCCCCTGTTCTCGTAGTAAGTTCTCCTGTCCACGCCAGGGCAGGGAATAAACTCGAGGATTTGCACCGCAAACGAGTCCTCCTTTCATCCTTTGTCGCCTCCGTGTCGCTATCGCGTAATCAGCTGCTGCCAGCCCCAGCTAGGGCTTCAGATTTAACAGCTCTTCTCAGAGCTGCCCCGAGAGGGCTACAGGCGAAAGCCTTGACGCTGTGCACGCTTGCACAGCGTGAACCCACCTTCCGGGCACTCGAGGACACTGTCGCCCACTGACCAGCCGGGCGGTCAGGCGGCTCAGCGACACTACTCTGTTCCCTGAAATGGCGAGCAGCCGTGAAGCTGTCCCATCCCCATGGTGGTAGGAATTGTTCAGAAGGTTCTTTACCCATTGCTAAATAAAAAGAACCCCATCTGGCCTGAACATCTATCGGAACATTTGGTAGTATTGAGTTGCTGCCTCTGCAGAACCCTGGTGAAATGCAAGAAACAGGTCCCTCCAAAGACTATTTAATGTCCCAGCTTGCAGTTGGGGGGTATCATCCCTGCTCCTTTTCCATCATAAGAAAACCTTCCAGTAAATGCTCTTTTTAGCCTCTGAATCAGCTGCCTAAACATTTAGATTCAGAGGTTTGGGGTTGTAACTTTGGGACCAATCAGAGAAAATCTGGATTTATGCATGGTAATTCTGCAGGAAGGGGTGATTTGTTGCCTGAGCTGAGGCATGAAGGCTCCAACCTCCCTCTCTGAACCAGTCACATCACATAAGGTCTTTCCTCTTTCATAAACTCATCTAGGAAAAAGCAAGCTGGTGAATACTGGTGGGACACATAGACTCATAGAACCATTCTGGTAAGAACAGACCTGTAAGATCATTGAGTCCCCAGCCACTAAAACATCTTCCTAAGTGCCACACTTACACTTTCAACTACCTCCAGAGAGGGTGATTTAACCACTTCTTTCGGCAGCCTGTTCCAGTGCTTTGCAGACCTTTGTGTGATGAAATATTTCCTAATATCCAATCTTAACCTCCCCTGAAACAACTGAAGCCATTCTGCCTTGACCTATCACTTGTTACCTGAGAGAAGAGACCGAACACCACCTGTCTGCAACCCTTCTTTCAGAGAGTTGTAGAAAGTGGTAAGGTCAGTCTTGAACCTCCTTTTCTCCAGGCTAAGCACCTCCAGCTCTCTCAGCCACTCCTCATCAGACTTGTGCTCCAGAACTTTCACCAACTCCATAGCTCTTCCTTGGAAAGCAAGCATGAGGGATTTGCAATGTTTAGTAGCAGCAAGGGATGGCTTTTTGCTCTCATCACAGAGATATTTATAATACAGCTCTGTTCTGTGTCCTGCTGTGGCACAGGCACCATCCTGGAGCCTACTGGCTTGTCACTGCTGATACCTGCAGCACTCGTGAGCTTTGGGAGTGTTTGCTGCTCTGCCGCCTGACCTTTGCGTGTGTGTGATCTGAGATGATCACAGCCTGCAGAAATACAGCCACAGGCAGACACAGAGGATATCAGCAGCTCCGGCTGTTCTGAGCTGGAGATGGGCAGATGATGAATCAATGCCAGCAGAGAGGCACTGTGGGAGCAGCAAGCCCTGTGAGCAGCAAGGGGCTGGGCTCAGTCTCGGTGTCTGATTTATGTCAGCAGGCTACAGCTCAGGTCAAAGTGCTGTTCACATGGATGGGAAAACAAGTATTATCAAAAGACATATCCGGAAGATACCTCTTGGGAAAAAAAAAAAAAAAAAAAGCTGAAGGATAAGAAGCTTTGCCTAGAGGTGGCCTGCAGCTTCTGACCTACCCCCCTCTCTGGACTCCAAGTGGCTGTCGGGACAGGGGAAGGGGAGAGGAGAAAAGGATCAGATACATCTCAGCGACACAGCTCAGCTTAACCTCATGCTCTTAAATTCACAGTAAATCCCTGTATCAGCTCTGCTGCTGACTCTCTGTGACAAAATAGACAGGAGTAAATATTACCAATAACATGTTCCAGGCCGGAAGTCACGGAAATTACATGGAGGGTGTCAACAGAGACAAGAAAAGAAGCCAGTGCTCATCGAGTCTAAATTTAGCACTGACCCATGCACCCACGCTAGCAGAGAGTTAGAGAAGACAGAGCTATGTGAACCTTTAAGGATCACCCTAAAGTAATTAAAACAAAAAAAAAGATCATTATGGTCACCAGAACTTTGACTTGAAATGGGTGATGGCTACAGGGGTGCAGGTGTTTTTCTCTCTTTTAATCAGACTTCAGGACATAATAACCTTTGAAGTTTTTTATTTTCCACCTACCTGTGTTAGTTTTCCTACCAGCACAGTGTCTGGAGCAGTAAGGAAAATGGATATATTCTTTCATGTAGTTAGCAATTTATAAGCAAATTACTTATTTCAGCAAACACTGCCTCTTTTTTTACGTGTTTTGAAATGATAAGAAAATAACCAAATTTTGTCATTTCAGCTACAAGATTTATTTGTGTGTCCTGTTACCTAAAGCTGTGTCTGACACTAAAAGATGCTTTCGGTGGGTGAACACCCTAAACTCTGCAATGGGCCTGCTGCTGCAATGACTGGGTACTTTAATTTTCTCCAGGCAGCAAGGCACTGTTATCATATGAACATTTTAGAGCACAGTTTGATCTGCCAGCCCAAGTTCTTCTTTCTCTGAACCTCAAAGATAAGGTAAAAGAGCCAGGATTAGCCCAGAACTGTTTAAAAGGTGAAAGTAAATGAGTCACTGCTGTTTCCTGCTTGGCTGGAGATGAAGTAGGCAGGGAACTGCTACTATGGGGAAGCAGAGGTGGGTATTTAGTGTGACTGGAGCTAATCCCAGCACAAATGGGAAAAGTTGGGGGAGGAGGAGAAGGAGGAAGAGCAGTCAGTGTTCACCACTGGGTACTACTAGGGAGATGCAAATGCTGGACTGAGAATTCATGCCAGAGCAGATAATCATGTGAGAGGGCTGAAACAAGAAAACATGCAGCTTGGAGCTCTGCAGTATTTTTAGATGTGAGTAGTTAATTACTGAACCTGGCTTTCTGTTCCCTCATGTGGTCAATATTGGGAGAATTTCCTCAGTTTTAGTGGGGGAAAGGGAGCATTTTATTCCAATTCCTGCAGGAGTATTGTGTGAGAGCTTGGTGTTCTTGCAAACTTTGGGCTAACAGGTTATGACTTAAACACTCCAGCATAAAAGGCAGATGAGACTTTAGCTGCCAGATCACTGAAATACTTCTGTACATGCAGTACCATATTCCAGGGTATGGTGAGTGCTGGGCACTCCACAGATACCAGGAAATCTCCCACTGCAGACCTCCTGTTGTGGGCTAGAAATGGACTGCTGTTAGGTATGCACTTGAGCAAACATGCTCTTTTCATTACCGAGAAACAACTCATTGACTTGGTGAAGAAATCCTTCACCCTCCGTTTGGGGTTTCTCCAGAAACACAGTGTTACAGTAAATAGAGCTGATTCCATTTTGTCCATCACCTTACACACACCAGTGTAATTTCTGGCAGGTGTTTGTGGGTTAATAACCAACCAGTCAAAAGCTTCAGTCTCTCCCAGTGCTCAACAAAACTTCCTGCCAGGAAGTTTTTCCTCATGCCTAGTGAACGCTACTCTAACCTCTCTGCAGCAGCCTCTTGGGCGCATTTGAAGGATGAAATGCTTTCCCTAGTATTCCCTACTGATCCCAGTTATTCCAGCTTTTCCTATGTTTTAGATCTTTGATGAGCCTCCTTTTTTTGGTAGTTTCTCCAGTCTTCCCTATTTTTTAAACTGTGGTCTTCAAAATTAGATATATTCCAGTTTTATTTTTAACAACTATAGTGAAATGAAACATACCTGTATCTCCACAGCTGAGCACATGTCATGCATATTGATATTTATAGTTTACATAAATCAAGTTTCTTTTCTGCAGAAGGATGCGAGCGTTCCTCATTTTGCAGCTTTTGCAATTCATTATTCCTGTGCACGTCTTCTGCAAATTATTTTCCAAATCAGCTCATTTAAGATGACTTTCACATTCCTGTTCTGATACCCTGCTACGCTCCCCTCTACAACTCCATCATCTAGGTTTTTAATGTGAGTGCACTTTTTAAAATAATAATTTGAGGGAAGAAGACATGGTGGTTTCTTTGCAAATGTTATGAGATTGTCCCCTAGCACAAGGGGCATGAGAAGACAAAGAACAAAGTGATATTTTTAAGATGTAATATCAAAAATCAGTTATCATAGATGAAAAGTGAGAGAGCTTTCAGTACTGAATAAGACCAGGTGGAGAGGAGCAGGCAGGTTGAGCCCTAACACAAGTGCATTTTGATGTGAGAAGGAACTGAAAAATACAGAAAAAAATGAGGTAGAAACAGCAACAGGCAGTGGAAACATCCAGTATCTGTGGTTTTTAGGGAGCTTAAACTGGAGGAAATTACCTGTACAGGATGAATGTGTACATGAAAGTATAGCACACTTGCACTTGGATAGTTTATTTGCTTTTTGACTCATTTTGGGTTTGAAATGGGATCACTGGGGTAACTGAGTTGTGCTGATCCTGATGAGGTTCATGGCTGCACTGCTAAATTTAGGGAAGTTTGTTACACTCAAAGAGTAGGATACAGTATTAAGCAAGATTTCATGTGATGGTCAAGGAGAGTGTATTGATGACTATGTAAGACTAAAATCAGAAGTATGAAAGATGAGGAGTGCAGACTGAGAGGACAGGATTCAGTGCTAGAGTTGGAAAGAAATGGCAGGGATGAACATTTGAGAACAAGCAGAAAGAAAGAAGAGAAGACAGGGTCGGGCGGGTGAGGTTGTCACAGCTCAAGTATGTGAAGAATGTTGCCAAGAAAGCATTAAGTACCCCCCTGTTCTTTGCTTTCTAGGAATGCAGCAGGCAATTTTAAGCAGGCAAATGCCAACAGATAACTTGGAACTCATGTTTGTTCCATGAATGTCCTACACTGGTTTTGCTGTGGAAGGCTGCACACTTGAAAATTCCAATGTCTCCAATCCTCCCGTGCTGTACTCGGATTTCAACACAACCACTCAAGACAGTTCTGTCAGCCCCGGGCTCCTGGAGAGCAGCGTCTACCTGCCTTGGCGTCAGGCAGTGGGTTCTTCCAGTTATGTTTCCACAACTGCAGGATTGAATTATTGTGGGAACGGAACATCCATGCCATCTTCCCAAAGAATCCTCGGTGACAATGTTGACGAATCAGAAGACAGTGATTATGAGAATTTGCTTGAAGCCACTGAGTCATCTGACAGTGAATATTCACAGACAAGGGAGTCACGACCTTCAGCACATCCCAACAGTGATTCCAGGAACACTCAAACTTCTCAGATTTGATGGGGGGGGGGGGGTAGAAAAATCCCCACATGACACTGTTTTGTCATAATTGTTACCAAGAGATTCTGGGGATTTAATCTAGAGGAAATGAAATACACAGGACACAGAATGTAGAAGACTTGCACTAGGTGTTTTATTCACTTTGCAATAGATTTTGCAAGTTTTATAGTGGAATCATTAGGATAATCAAGTTGCAGTAATAATGATGACATTCATGGATGTACAGGTAAATTTAGGCAAAATGAAATTTATAGAGATCTTGTAGCTTTTGTTGCCATATTTTCTTTAAGACAATAAATTGGGACGTAGTAACTAAGCACAGTTAGTCTACAGATAATGCTTTCAAATAAAAATTTACCTCTTGCAATATCATGCCTTGAATTTTAATTCTTGAAAGGGAATTAATATATCAGTCGCCTTCAAAACAGCTTTCTATGGTAAGCCAAATTGGCCTTTGCAAACAAAGAAATTTTGATTATTTTGAGAAGCCTGATTGGAAAAGACGTGGTCAACCTCGTTCTGTGGGCACGCTGTCATCAGAGGAAGGGTTTGGGTTGGTCTTTTTACTAGCAAAATGTGTCTCACTTCAACTGATGGTTGCCTTTTTTTCTGTAAAGTGTGTGTGGGGTGGGATGCCTGGTAAATCATCCAGATGAATGTTATACAAAGAATGGTTCTAGTTTCACTGGGTTTACAATGACTTTACACCACACTAACCTCATTTATTGTCTCATATGTTCTTTTAGCATAAATATGGAGTGCGCATACAGGAGTAAATCACCAATAGACATAGTGAATTCCATCATGATTGGGCTTTGGAGCCTGCAAATTACAAACATCAGGGACTGCTTCTTGCATTTTATTTGCATCTGAGTATTGTACCGACACCAGCTCTTCCCAAACACTGCTTGGTTTTCCTCATGGTGTTTTCCTTGCCTCAAACATCCTGAAATATGGATTCCAAAGGGATAATAAATGTGCAGATTTCCTCTTCCAGCACCTATAAAAAGTTGTGCTTAACTTTACTACTCTTGTCTTCTCTCATCTTCCCCTGAAAAAAAAACCACCCTTCTTTTTTGTTGTTTTTCTGAATCCATTTTTGAAATGGATTCTCTGGGCAACCTGTGCCAGGGTCTCACCACCATCACAGGGAACCATCCCTTCCCAATACCCCACCTAACCCTTATGTGAAGCCCCTCCTCCTTGCCCTGTCACTCCAGGTCCTTGTCCAAAATCCCTCTCCAGCTCTCCTGGAGCCCCTTCAGGTACTGAAATGGGTTCCAAGGTCTCCCCAGAGCCTTTTGTTCTCCAGGCTGAACATCCCCATTGTGTAAAAACCATCATAATGCAGAATTTAAAAGGAAACTCAGGAAATCTGTGGTATTATGATAAGTATCTGGTCTGCTAAGGAGTTCTGTATATCATATCTCTTTTGGGTTCGGTTTCTTTCTTTGAAAAGCAAAGGCATTTTGTTACTGATCTCTTTTATAAAGAGCTCAAGAACTGAAAATTATTAATACATAAAAATACCCCTATCTTTGGCTAAAAAAAAAAAAGAATGAAGAGTTGAGCCTGTAGGTATTGTTCCAACTAGCAATTTACATCTCATTATCTTCTAGAATATTAACTTTCATCACATGGCGTATTCTCCTTACACTGTTTCCTTTCATACTTAGGTTGACTGTAATACAAAATCACAGGAAAAATCTCTCTTGTTCGGTTCAAGTTAATTGCACTGTAGTTGAGGGATTTTGATAAATTGATACTTCACCCCCATAATCTTCGGGCCTGAAGAGGATGGAAGAAAAAAAGATGAGATTTTATCTTAATATTTTGCTTCAAAAATGAGAAAGTATATGTAATTATTTTCTTCTGCCATACGTGATTCTGTTAAGGCAAACCGTAAATGGCTGTGCTACTGATGGTTGGGCTCACAAGAGTGACAGGCTCTTTACCTCAGAATGCGTCAATTCTCCTTCAAATGAGTCATGATGGTGTGTTGGGGGGAAAAGGACACAGGTTCTCATTCTGACCTCCTCTGGCAATTCTACAGAGGCACAGCTATCCATGGTATGTGGATTTGTGTGGGTCTGGGTCTGGGTTATTTTCCTTGCACAAGCCTGGCCTCCATCACACACGGATCATGCTGTTCACTGGATCAGCAACACAGGAGGTGACTGCCTTGACCGCCTCGCCAAAAGAAGCAGTTACAGCCCATGGCCAGCAGCAAAAAATGTTGATCCTTTCAAGTGGATCAGCCTTGTGCCTTTGCAGAGAACTGTGCCAACCTGACGTGCTGCTTATGGGCTCAATCAAATAAGAACCCAAGCCCACCGCTGAAGATGGTGAGGGAAGACTCACAGGAGCCAACTTTAGGCTCATTGGCTACATGGGTTTTGTAAAAGGAAAAGACTGCCACAATCCCACTTTTCTAATTTTAAGGACCAAACACAACTGCTGGAAATCAGAATAGTTCAGCTGATTCAGAATAATCTTAGCGGTTGAGCACATTGTCCTTATGCTTCTTTGAAAGTCTTTTTTAAGGAACAAGTTCCATCTCACCTGTCTCTGTTTCTTTGTAATTCCCTCATTTGGCTTGATGCAGGAAAATGATTTACAATGCTGCAAGCATCACAATTAGCATGATATCAACATATAAAGAGACTTCTCATATTAGTAATCCTCCTGGCCACTTGAGCTATCTTTTGCAGACTCCTTTTCACCTTTTCCCTTTTACAAACACGTGTGTACACATGTGCATACACAGGTGCAGAAATATTGTTTATTGTTTATTGAAGAGTTGTTTCATAAAATGTTTTAGTTTTCCCCTCAAATATCCATTTTATATCCTAATTAATAGTGCAGAAGCTCACTACTATCCCCCCTTTTTCCCCTGGATTATTACAGGCAGAGGCAGCATTTAATCAGAATAGAGAGCTAAAAGGTGCCTGTTTTCCCTGTTACATGGTTTCTGAATCTCTTGAAAAATATCAAATAATCAATAGATGAACCTAAAGGAGGTTTGAAGTGTTTGGAGCTTTATGCACAAAACATGTGCAGTCTCTGCACTTAGGTTTACAGGTACATTACGTCAGAGTCATATGCAGCAGTATAGTCATTTATTGCTGCAGATTAATTTGACACAAAGGATTGTGTGCCTTGTAAATGACAGACATGCTTTCAGGAGGTGCTGAAAAGTCTTCATGTGCACTAGTGAACTAACGAGAACCCTTCAGCAGCCTCTGATAAAAACATAATCATTATCACAGGATGAACTACAGTGCAGGCAAACTGAGTTGTCACTGTCACTCCCGGAAAACTGCAGCCCCCACTACATCCTATTTTATCCAGCTTGTGTGTTACCCACAGCATCAGTAAATAGCCCCAACTACCACACTTTCATCTTTCCATTTTCAGTCCCCTAAATATTTTCTAGCAGAAGAGTGATTGCAGCAGATCAGATTTAAACTTAATCATTTTCCTGGCCAGTTTTTGTTGGTTCCACTAAAGATGCAAAACAAGCTTAGTGGCAACAGACAAAAGGAAAGATCCCTCTGCCACCTAAGTGACACAGATCCTCCTGTTTCAGAGCAGGCTTTAGAGGAGAAATATTTATTTGTCTTTGAAATGGACCATGGTAAAAAACTTCCAAAATCTCCTATGTTTAGTTGCAATTTGCAGCAATATAACTGCTGGGATAGCTCATTCCTTCTCTCCAGACAGGAATGGAAGGTACAACTTTCATGGCCTCTATGATAAATGAGTGTGTACAAATTCCCAGCTTCTGTTCAGAATGGTATTTTCAAATGTAAGGTTTCCTGCTAAAAGGCTAGGCAGTTCATTTTGTCATCTCTGCTTCGACTTCAACAGAAGCAGAAAACTCATTTCTCTCTTTGAAAAACTGTAATTTAAAACAAGAAAAAGAGCAAACTTCCCTACAAAAAGAGGCATTTTGTTAAATCTGAATGTTAAAATGAAACCCATAGTTAATTCAGGAGCAACCATGATTTCTTTCTATTATTTTTTTTTTTTTTCTGCATCATTTATATGCAGATTGGAGGCACTTTTCAGCAAGTGTCAATGGGGAGAGGACTAATGGCACCTCAGCGGCTTTAGGGAAAAATTTGCACCTGGGAAAGAACACAGACATCACTGAACCAACTGCTGTGGATTTTCAGTTTATTCAAACTCTATTTTCAACACCCCAGCTTCTCAGTGAGGTCTGAGAATGGCATTAATCAGAACAGCTCCACTGAAGTTCATAATGCTATCAATAAATTAGGGTGTACCTTAGTCTTTGGCATTTTCCTTGTAACAGCAAAACCTCTAGCCTAATGAGACAGAGCTGCAGTGGTCATTTCTGCAATGTCTTCAATAAGTACATAGGTAGTTATTTCCTCCATTATTTGCATGATTTTTAAATTTAATTACAATTACTTTTATCTACACTTAGTGTTTAATTTCCTACATAGAAACACAGAATGGTTAGGGTTGGAAGGGACCTTGATGATCACCTAGTTCCAACCCTCTTGCCATTTTAATTTCTGTAACATAACAAAAATAAGTTACCCAGTTAAGTAAAGTTACAAATATTTACTTCAGATGGCTGTTTATCTATTATGGTCTTTTACTAAACATGAAAATGAGAGGTGGAAAACAACAAACACAATTTTGCTAAACTCAAATCTGGACATCCTGATTCTGCACAATTGTGTTGCTGTTACAACATGGATTTCTTTCTGCATGCTCTCATATTTTATTATGCTTTCTGAGTTGAAACTCTTTTTTTTCTCTCACTTTCACAGGTGTCTCACATTCGGGCACCTGAACTCTTTGATTTTGCCTATTTATCTCAATATTTTTTTTTACTAGTGGATAAAGCTGAGGTGCTTTGCTTAGGTTTCTGTAAAACAAGCAGACATAACATTTCTATGTTATACATTCAGAAAGAATGAGATTGAATAGTACTTTTACCCAGAAAGATATTCTCTATATATTTGTAATAGTGATGGACTGTATTTTCAGATTGGCAGTATACTGGATAATGACTTAAAAGACTTGGATATAAGGTCTGTTTTTCCAAGTGGCTCTGTCAAGTCAGTCCATGTGATAATCACACACTATCTTAATTTTATTTCTTATACACCATCACCACATGAATTTAGAGTCAAAGCCGGTTGATGTAGAAATCGTTTCCTAATGCAACTATGGCACTGCACACAAAAAAAGATTTTTCCTACATTGGAACCTCCTCTTATTTACCGATAAAATATCTGTTATGGTACTTCCAAAACATCCCAGATATATTGGATAGGGATGTGAGGAAGGGACGCTTCCAAGTCTTATCTTCCTTACAGCGAAGTGCACCTGAGATAGGATGAAAGACTTTCTCTAATGCTGATCACAGCTCATCGTGCTTTCTGTTTGCATTCTGGTTCCAACTCCTGAATCATCACCATACCTATTCCATGCAGCCATCTAGAAGAGTCAGTTGCAGGGGGGAGCACTATTTAAAATAATGAGCCAATCACAGTTAATTTTCTTGGTATTTACTGTAATACTGTAATAACATTAATTTTGATGAACCCCTCCATTATTAATGTGAATGTCACAAGGGCTTTTATAGCATTTTCACTTGGATTCCATATTAATTACCTGGGCTGTTAATATAAAGTGCTACTACAGGAATATAATAGAACATAACCAAAAGATTTCTTAGTCCATGTGAAGGTATGAGATTTAAAAAAAACCCCAAACACTTTCTGTCATGGATTTCTCAGGCACAGTAAGGTCTCAGTACCTTGGACAGAGTCACAGTCTCATAATGGATGCCATTTACTGTTCTGCAACGTGATGATACATGGCTGGATTACCATTTGAACTCATCCCTCTTTACATGTAATGGGCATAAATTGCATTTATGTTTTCTTTATAGCCCACTTTAGTGCCATCATGGAAAAAGCGTTAGAATAAATGAGAGCAGACCCACATTTCTTATGCAGTTTTCAAAACATGCACCAACTTGGCTTTTTCTTATGGAGTTTGAAGCTTAGCAGAGTATCCATATAAAGGACGACACTTCCATCTGTGAGAAGCAGTATGTCAGGTTTCTATAGCATGAGGCCTGTAAAGCTAATCTCTCCTATGATTTCTGTCCAGTGCCCCTAATCACCCTCTTTGTGAATATTCTGTATTGCAAGGGAGCACTATATAATTCACTAACTGAGCCATATCTGTTATACTTTCCTTTTATGAGCCATTCCACACCCTGTTAATACAGATTATCCCAGATAATTTAGATGCCAGGAAAAAGCACTCTTTACCTCTTCTATTTTATTTTTTAAACCTGGCTTGAGTGGGATAGATGGATTACAAGCATCATTGTTAATGTGAGCTATAATGTGTGCTTTTTCCTAGTACTCTGAGATATCCCTATCTCTCAGACTTTGTTGTTATCAAGCATTTTCATTGACATAATCTAAAATACCCTTTTATTCCATTGTGGCACTCCAGAAGGTCCTCTTACCAGCCACTCCTTCAGACCCACAGTTCCCACTCTCTGGATTCTCCTCCTGGTGCCCAGATGCAGTGCTGGAGGCTCTAAAGAACCAGTGCCCTTTGTGTGCTGCCATGGTATCACTGTAAACTTCTCATCTGGATCCCTTGTTTGCTCCTCACTTTCCCAGCACCAGAAGAGCCTTTCTAGCACTTCACAAACAGCCCTTCCATGTCTCAAATCCCTGAGTCATTTTCCTTTACAGTCTATCTAACACACTCATGTCTTGTCTCTGCTCATCTCCATTTCTTTTCTTGCCTGTCTCCATGCTTCAGTTTGCTTCTTCCTTTCTTCCTCTGTGTGCACAGCTTCCTATGGAAGAAAATAGAAACCCAGGTATGCACCCACATGCCTTGCTCTGGATGACTGCCCTGGTGTGGTATTGGCACTCACAAATGCCTCATTGCTGATGGCCAGCATAGATCTGTGCCTCATGTAAAGCGAATCCTATGCACAACTCCTCTGTTTCCAAAGGAGAAACTGCTGCTTAGAGTATGATTTGCATGCAGTTTTTGAAGAGCTACTTAACTACTCCTCACAAACAGAAGGTGGTCCATGTGCCATCTTTGTTAAGAGCTGTGCTCCATGAGTTATCTGCCTCATGAGAGGAAACGTTTGGGTCCTGCTTCCTTTTGAATGATTGGAAATTGACTACAAATGCATGCTTTTAACTCCAGAAGAATCCATATCACTGATTTTCTGTGTGGTTTCTTCTCAGGTTTGAGAAGTATCAGCTTTCATCTGCTTTCATCAGACAATACCCCGTCTTATACAAAAAAATCAGATTGTGTTTAGCGTCTGTCAACACCGACTTCATCACAGTCCTGGTGAAAAAGAGTGATGAATAAGTGAGAGAAAGATATGAAAGCATAATAAGTCTTATCTATCTCTCCTAACACATCAATGTTGAGGAATTATGAAGAAACCTTTTCTCAGTCCCAGCCTCTAAGATCACAGACCTTGTCAGTCAAGCTTCTAAAACTCAGGGTTGCTAAACATGTTAGAGTATTGTGATGATGTAACAGATGGCAGGGAGCAAGACACCAAAGGAATTTGATTATATCCTAAGGAAACTATTTTAAAATATGGCAAACACATCCAAATCTCATTTCACATATTCTTCTAGGCCTAACAGCAAAATAGTCTAACAGCTCAACAAGAACATTAGTGAAGCTCAGAAAAATTAAATGTTAGAAACTGCTTTTCCCACCTCTGATAGAAGCTACCACCTATGCATAAAATAATAGGAGTTTTATGTTACAGCCAGATTTCTTAAAAGAGAAGCAGGAGTTGCCAAGCACATGAATTATTAGGGAAAATATTTAATGATGATTTTAAACTTTGGTGAGAGATAGACTATATCAACTGAGAAGACGTGTTACTGCTTGAGAGAGGATTTTATTTTAAAGGAAACGACCTTTCTAGTCACTGTGGGCTGCTCTCATCACTTATGATCCTTACAGAGTTTCACATGCCAACTGAGGACATGTTTAACTTGTGCATTTTCTGCAGAGCTACATCAATTTACAACATCCAAAAATCTGACACTTTTGCCAGGTTGTCTCTCACAATGATGTACAGCAGGCTTTTCAGCATTGCCAGCTCACAGTTTTATTATGAACCTTGTTTTCATGACTGTCTTCTGCATAGAATTTAATGGTTTGAATTATTTTATTTTATGAGATCACCCTTTCAACAAATGATTCACCTTTACAGCAGGGAAAATCTGATTGCAAAGGGCTCCAAATTAGCAGTCAAATTCATCCAAAGGCATACAGTTCTTAATCTTTAAGATAAAGAAATAGCAAATTTAAGCCTTTTTTGTGAATGCTTTTTATTTTCAGTCACCATTTAATATTTCTGGTTTCAATGAGATCTCTTGCTGACTGGGAAGCTGAGTCCCAGACAGAGCAATTAGTCAAAAGGTTTCAAGGGTGTCAGTATACTCAGTGCTGACATGAGAAATCTGGGATTATCCAGCAACCAGGCACTCCAATGGTAGCCCACTGCCTCAGTGTCTGACAGTCCCAAAGGCACCAGCATATTCCTGGAGAGGAGGAAAGAGGTCTCCATGGAGAAATCCCCCAGCAGAGTCAATCCTTTAACTGAGTAGCTGAGAATTGCCACCCAGAATAAGAAGGAAAGTACATTTATTATGCTCCTCCCTTTCAACTTTCTCATTTTGCTGCTCCTTTATCAGCTACCAGAAAATGCCCTTTCTATCAGCATATTACTGCACAGACATTGTGTAAAGTGCTGGGGAACAGACTGAGCATAGCTGAGAGCTTATTAATGATAGACTTAACCGATTAATAAGCATGCTTTCTCTGCTCTCTGAAAGCCACAATGGAAATATTTTGGGCTCCAATTCCACTTGCTCATGATTTATTTCTTCTTTACTTTTGCTTTGTGGGGTCTCTGATTCATGGCTGCATTATACAATGTTAGCATATACAGTAATTAAAAAGGATTTATCAGGTTGAGCTCATGATGACTGAAGGATCCCTTCTCCCTTGGCAAGGTTTGAATATTTGACTAGCTCATTAATGCTTCTGCTTTTTCTCTTTGTAAGAGGAGACTGAAAAACGAAAGAAGGGATTTCTTGTGCAGCTTTAGATGAAAGGTTGGTTCATTTATTTTTAAAGCTGTCTAAAGGGGTTAAGCCCTACTCTGATTTACACCAAAGGGCAACTTATAACACCTCAGCAAAATAATTACTCATTTACATTGACAAGTACTATTTATTTGCAGGATTTCTTCGATGTAAACAAGAGAAAAATTTATACGAGCTTTTCCCTTTAGAAGATGTAAAATTGACAGAGCTCTTCTGAATCTGTGTGAATCAGGAGTTACCTTAGTTGACCTGTTTTTGATATATCAGACCATCGTAGCCTTCAAATTACAGGAAAACACCTTTATTTATGCCACCTGGGGATTTGACCCTTGAATTAAGAAAAAATGTCCAGTACTTGACTCTTATTCTGCCACTATTCACACTCTCCTCAGGCAGAATTACTCCAGGTTTACCCTGGTGCAGGTGAAATTCCTGTATCTTCAGAACTGCAGTGCCCACATAATACTTACAAGTTGCAAAGTAATTTACTATATCCAAAATTATACACTCATATTTTAAAAATGCCTCCTATCATTGCTAATCTTTGATCTTTGGCTGGATTATTATCTCATGAAGATTGTAACCCTGAGAGTTTTAAGTGCTCACTATGTGTTCCTTTTTTATTCTTTCCAAAGTACTTGAAAGATCCCACTGAGTCAATTACACACAATATCTCTTAATAATGTCCTCATCCTGGCACATCATTGTTTTCCTTTATGTTTATTTCAAAAGGTTAAATTAAACAGGAGAGTGGAGATAAATCCACATTATGAATTATAAAAAGTTACCACATGGTCCTGAGAATGCCTGGAATTTTGATGGAGAGAATTTAGCGAAGCAGTGCCCTGGGGAAGTCAGTGGCAGAGAAAGCCAGGATTGTTTAAGTCAGAGGAAAGCTGGGTGCATGAACTTCGTTGTTTACAAGTTTATTTTTTTCTGCACTAGGAGTCTGGTGCCAAACACCCTCTTGCTTGCTGACTCTGACAGTTCTTTTTCCCTGCATATCCCTACATCACATAGAAGATGAACTGGATGCCAAAGGAAGTGGAGAAAGTCCCAGTGGTTGAGAATCTTCCAGAAAATATTATTTTGACACCATCCAGGACTGATTTAGGTGCTGACCTTCCTTTCAGCAAGGTGACCCTTGGAAAACCCTCCAGCTCTGTGATTTGAAATATCTGATACCTGAAATTTTGCAAAAAGATGGAGTTACATTGTATGGGGGAGAGAATTGCTGCTTCATGGAAATGGGAACAGTGGCCATCTGAATGCTACGACTGAATCCCATAACCTTTCCTTGTGTTGCACCTCTTCGGAATGAAAGCTTAGCAGGCATCCTCTTGACTGTGTAGGACTGTAATGAAGACTGGGTTTTTTGGGGCATCAGTATTACAAATTCCAAACTAACACCTTTCTAAAATACACAAGGGTGTGATTGCATGTTTCAATTTCCCTCCTCCTCCTAACTAACATATCAAATGGTTTGTCCTCTGACTTCAACATACTGACATAACCTTGTTGTATAAATTCAATCAGAATTCAACCAGTGGGTGAATATAGGCAAGCATAAATCAACACAGCCATCAATAGCCTTCCACTGATATGCACTGGCGCAGCCTATGGACTGTTCCCTTTCACCTCTTACCTTGAGTTTTATCTTCACTGTGGACTATGAAACACTGGCCACATCTTTACACCAGAGTTGCATCTCATAATGAGTGAAATATTATTCATATTGCCTTTGAGTGAGTGCATAAAGCACCTTATGAGCCTTCCAAATATAAAAGGCAATATAAAAGGAAATAGTAATATCCCGACATAAATATTAAGGGAAAACTGACACCTTCCTTTTATAAAAGCAATATCCATTCCTGACTTAATATTTTCTAGAATATACTGAAAGATAAAATCTGCATGCCCACATTTTATGGATATATTCTTGTCTAAAGAATTTCACCTGCAGTTTGCTCACCCTCCTCATTTCCTCCTCTCCTCCCCAGTAAATCATTAAAAGCAATATGGCTTGTAAACCTGTTGAGTACAGGATTCTCTGAAATTCTTGTCAAAAAAGGTCAGGAAGGAGAGGTTTGTTCTGAGAAGCAAGTGATGAGAAATGAAAGGAAAAATCTCAGCTTTTTATGCTGCAAAAGGAACAGAGTGCTGGATCTTAGCAGCAGGCAGCAGCAATAAATGTCAAGCATAGTGGGTAATACACTGTGTCTCCAAGAGTATGAGGAGTAGCTAGTATGTTACGCAGGTCATCATCCCTTCATTGTCCTCTTTTCAGCTTTCCCATTGCACATGGCCACCTGAAACTGATGAAGTCTGTGACAAAAAAAAACAAAAAACAACAAAACAAAAAACAACAAACCAAACCAAAACCAAAGCAGGGCTTTCCCTGTGATAGTGATAAAGCCTATTTCCCATCTGCTGTAAACTGTTGTATTGCCTAACATAAATCGGTTTTTCCTGTCGCTTCAGAAGTCTCTACTCAAATTGCAACAAAATGGTTTTCTGGCCCCACCCTCCTCCTCAGTGACCCTTCATTAGAATTACCAGCACTTCCATTTCCAGCTTCCTTTTTGTCACTGCCGTTATCATTAGGAAAATACCTAAAATATGGAATGGGATATGGGGTTATGACATTGAATTGTAAGCATTTGCACCAATTGGTTTTGATTTCCATGTCTGAACCAAAGTTTAAATCAAATAATGTAGTTTAAAGACTTGTGGAGGATGAAGAACCAGTCAAGGTAGTGATGGATTATCTGATCAGACATTATTCACGACTGTAACCTTCCCTAGTGACATATCCACCACAGCAGAGACGTACAGAATGATGTTGCCCCTGTCCCTACTGATTTTGGAAAGGGCAGTTGGTAAAAGCAGAGGGAGCAGGTTCCCAGCCATCTCCAGCTGAGTTGCTGCATGGCCACACTGCCACTGCTGTATGAGCCACTACCTTGCAACAGGGACAATGAAGGCTCAGGAGCTGAGTACTCAGCTGTACCACGTGGATGGAGTAACTCACTCTGTTTAGCTTTGGGACTGCTTGCCAATCTTGGCTGAGGGCAGGTGGAGAGGCCCTGCGAGAGGAATGTTACATCCAGCTCTGGAAGCAGAAATAGTGTGGGACGTAGCTACTAAAATTAAACGTACAGGAGATCCTGTCTCAGTGTTGCTCAAAAACTTAGCCAAAACCTCGCTTGTGGGAATGAGCAAGCCAGGGCTGGACTGCTTCTGCCACAAGGCAGGAGTGAGGAACTGAAGATACTGCTGCTACTGCATCCATGAGGATGGTCACTTGTATTTAAAGGGAGAAACACCTGACTTTTTTCTGTGCATCCTTCTCAGGAGAGAAGGCTATCAGCACAACACAGCTTTTCTCTTGACACCTCTGACCTGGGCTGTAGGGTTTTAATGCATGCAGAAGAGGGGACAGCCAATTTCTGTCTCAGTGTTCTGCTACATCAGGCCACTACCTGTTTTGCTTGAGGCTGGAGCTGTCTTTCGAGCAATCCCTCCAATGATACCAATAAAGCAGAATGTCACAGTTCCTGTGGTTTTGCATATTAACAAGGCTATTATGCCTCCTAAATGACATAGTATGACCCTCCCATTCTCATCCCCTGGGAACTCCTCCTTTGCAAAGAGATCAAATCATTTTATTTACACGTGCAGGGAAAGTCAGGTCAGGTAGTCATTTCAGAGACCCTTGTGAATTTGCTGCATTTTTCAAAACCAGCCTGAGTTTACAAATTTTTCTCCCTTGGAATCAATTATTTTTTAGGTTAGGGTTTTGTTTTTTTTAAATGGCATCCTGCTTCTTTAAACGAATTCTGAATCCTCCAGGCCTTTAATGCTAAGTTGTGTAACTGTTGACTTCTGTAGAATAACTCATCACGGAGTACATATACTCAACTTATCTATTTTATATTATACTACTTCTTCCCCCACTGGTGCTCTTCTCTCATTTGTTTTCTGTGCTGACTGATTATTATTTATGTCAGGCCAAGAATTTCCTGCAATGACTATTGCCCTTTAAAAATCCCCATTTTTCAGTTCCCTAATTGCCCTTTAAAAAAAGCTATTATTAAGCAGCAAAATGGTCTTAAAAAGATTTGGCAATCCTAGCAAAATCTGATCTATATAAACTCTAATAGAAAGTCATGATAATTTCACACAATTCCATTCAGATATTTCTGGATTGGAACATTTTGATTTTAAAATTACTTAAGTGATGGGTTTTAATTTTATTGCCTGTTATAGATTTTTTTAAAAAATCATTTGGAACGTAAAATCTAATGTTTAGCTAGATTTTTTTTTTGTCAGACCTTTACTTCAAAAGAAGCTGATGCTTTTTTCTTTCACTATGTGTGGGTGTGTTTTTGTGTGTCTGGTTTTTTGGTCCTATTTTGTGGTTTCCTCCCACAAAAGACCCATCATAAAGGAATTACTGCAAAAATGTTATTAACATCTCTGACCAGGTACAAAGAAACTAGTAATAAGAACAGATTCTGTAAATGGTTTGAATTTTATATGCAATTCCAATACTGCATGACTGCCCCACCTCTTCCTTCTCTCCAACAACAAAAAAGCATGTTGATCCCTAATAAAAATAAAAATAAACATGCATAATAAGTTATACCAAACACCCTCAAAGACAGAATCTTTTCTAGTGCCATGTAGTGATTTCTTTCCTCTTCCTATACTCCTAATATTAATTTAGTGACTTATTACATTCCTAAACTTGTGTTGATCTTTCTAAACTTGGCTAGTCTCAGGAAAATATCCTGAGTGAGAGAAGGCTTGAACCAGAACAGTCCTGATACACTTCTGCCATATGTTAATGAAATCCCTTAGACTTTTCTTAGGTTTCATGAAAACTAAGTAATTCCCAACTAAGGCCCATTATTTGGAGGTTCCTAAGAAGACAGAGTCCACTCTTTTCTGCACTTTAACTACATTACTTCCCCTGGTCTACTTGAGGCAATGGGTTCATCTGCAAAGTTCAAATGAAGCTGAAGTCAGACTTCTCAAATATTTCTACAGACAGGATGAAAGCCCAGTTAAGGCAATTTCCCCCATCCTTAATTCAATTTAGCTATTCCCATGGAGGTTGTCCTCTGAGATTTGGAAGAAGAAACTCAAAGAGAACGAAGAACTGATACTTTCAGAATTTCTTGATATTCATGACTTACCGACAGTGAATTAATATTAACCATGAGTAAAAGCTTGAAAATGAACTTTAAAGGCTGTAAATTGCTCCTGTTTATGCCTAATGATAATTTTCAAAGTAACAGGTGGCTGATTGAGATCTTCGGCTGTCTTAAAAGGTGATAAATAATGTTAGTTCTTCTCCAGGTGCTGTTGAATTCCCATATTACCCTCAAAAAACATGTCTTTTCCTGTTAGCGTATATTTCATGGGATGTCGGAACATTTATAAAACTGTCATATTGCTGAGTGGCAAATAGCTGAGAATGACAAAAAACATTAACAGTGAAAGATGATGGCCTCAAATGATTAAATTAAAAGATCAATCAATCACAGAAATAATTGTTTACCAAAATTCCCAGTGAACAGAACCAGAGTATTACTTTTCCTAATTCAATTTCTCTTTTTGCACACACTATTTCTCCATGTCCATTTTTTTTCTAAGTGATTCTCCCCAGTTCATCACTCTACAAATTATGTCCTCTTCTTCCAAGTCATTTTGCACTGCTGCTTTATAAAAATAATGGAAACCTCTAACCAAACCTTTACGAATCATTGCCTTTCCTGATTTAAATTCTTCAAAATTCTTCTTTGAGGAGGCCTACAAGTGAAAATCACACAGAGACTGTTATATGAAATGATTTGGGAAGACATAAGATCAGTGGCAGTCTTAGAAAGATATTATACAGGGATTATTCAAGGAAACAAGCATCTACCATGAAACAAATAAATGTGTGACAACTGGTGATGTGATGAGAGAAAAACACTGTCACTTTACAGTTCAGAAGAAATCTGACGTCATTGATGCTACTTATTTTGCACTCCATAGAAGTATTACAGCTTGTTGGGATCAATAGTAACAACTCATACACTACCAGTCACAACTGTTATTCCAAGAAGCCATTCATCAAAGGCAATCATGTTTTTTCTTCAGAAGTCCATGTATTAAACAGAAAAACAACTGAAGTAAAAATAAAACCCTGTGCCAAAGTCAGCATGGAGCAAAAATGTCAGCCATTTGCAAGAGATCCCTACTTAAAACAAAATCCACACAAAAAACCACCACCACCACCAAAAAA
>VZTJ01003401.1:1770077-1943515 GCA_013397795.1 Orthonyx spaldingii | reverse complement strand
AAAAAAAAAAAAAAAAAGAGAGAGAGAAAAAATATTAGCAGGACAGAATATAGACATGTTTAGAAATCTCAGAAATATCTCTTTCCCAAAAAATATTTAAATAGATTATGCTATGGTTCCTTGACTGATAGCCAAATAGCAGATAGACTATTTCATGATGTGACTATATGTAGGTAGCTCTCTGTCCTGGCTTTCATTAGCAATAACCAAGATTATTTCAAAGGTCTTTGAAACATCACAGTTCTGGTGTCCATTAGAAGGTGAGGAAATCAACCCAAATTGCCTGTATAAACCGGACTTCCAAAAGTTCTGTCAATTAATTAAATCATTGGGTTCATTTGTTATTGGGAAAAGGTGTTGAGTGGAACCAAATCCACATTTAGAAAATCTGTTCTCACTTTTTTTGTCTCTCAGCCACAGGTGATAGCTGGAGTCATCTTTGGAAGGTATTTCTCCAGTAGCTAATTTTTACTCCTCTGTGGTAACAACATCCCACTGATATGTGGGTCTATAAGGACAGATTCCTCAGATGTGGTGGCTGGCCAGCACCACAGCTAAAAAAGGTGTTAATGTCCCCAGAGAGTACACCCCAGTGGTTTATTTTTCACTAAACAGTAGAAATCTCACAGAGCCATTAGTGCATTTCTAAGTAAAAGACCTTTTCTTTCTTCATGTAAAATACTTTTATCTAAAAGTTTCAAACTGCTGGAATAGTCATGACTGCACACACTGGGGACACACTGGGCCTTCCTACAAGAAGGTGACACATTTAATTCTCTGAGGCCTGTCCTCTGGTTCCTGTCTTATATCAGCTGAGCATTTCTCCAATTCCATCCCTCTGGATTTCTTCTGGAAGAAACTTCTGTTTACTCTAAAGGCTACAGATGTATTATACTGAAATCACAAGAAAGAGTCATAAGAATTTTAAGACATCACATAATTACAGAATACGGTTGGCAGAGATCACTGGAGATCAAATAGTCCAAGCTCTCTGCTCAAACAGAGTCTCCCAGAGCAGGTTACCCGGACTGTGACCAGATTGCTTCTGAATCTCTCCAGAGAAGGAGACTCCACAACTTTTCTGGGCAGCCTGTTCCAGTGCTCTGTCACCATCAAAATCCAGATTTATTTCTTTTTTAATACCCAATATGTTATTATAGTATGTTATTCTATCCCAGTATTTTCACAAACCTATTGAATTCTATCTTTTGCATTTTTCTGGATAATGCAACTGGAAGTTCAAGTGGCTACATCAATCACTTCACCACCACAATCACAGACACGAAAATTAATAGGAGTTGTTCCTGTACTGAGCCCACTAACCAGCTCTCAGTTGAGATAATTTTGCCTGGAAAGATAGTTAGGTCTTTAGACAAAGGATTTCCAGATCTGTAGAACCTATCACCTTCATAATTTCTACAAATTTTTACTCAGTTTCAGTGTTCAAAATCTTTATCTTGCTTCTCATTGAGACATGCCCAACTTTAAACTGACAGCTCTCAGTTCTGATTAGACTTTTTTGGCTAGATTAAAGAGCCCTTTAGGATCTAATATTTTCTCCCCACAAAAGTACTTACACAGACAATCAACACAGTGACCTCCTGATCTGGGGTGCGAATTTAAAAGTTTTACTGCTTAATTATTGGAGACAAGCAGCCAGGGATTTCATTGACTCAGGCGACCTTGTCATGGATCAGAGGCAGTGGTAACACAGCTGAAAATAGAAGCAATCCTTCTGGGCTGTGCTTATGTGCACTGATCATAAGCTATCTGCCAGATAATAGTCACACTTTGCTGGAGTACACAATCACAAGTGCATTTCTTGAGACATAATACGTTGTGCCACTAATGGAAGGTAGTTCCAGCAGGATGGGGAATCCAACCAAGAGGAAATTTAGAAGTAAGTTTGGTAGTTCTGCATTGAACTCCTCCACTGTAACAGACTTCTGCTCTGATCTCAGGAGTGTTAGTTAAATTTGCCGTGTTCCACCTAAAAATACAGCCCTGACTATACAGTGTGGGGAGAAGAGTGTGAGACACTCTGATTCACCCTGCTGTAACAGGGATACAAGGCAACCTTCAGTGCAACTGACATGAAATGGTCTTTATGATCGAAATTCTTGTTACCTGGCTGCATCACACACCACCCACTCTGAGTATTTGCGTCACAAAATCTGGGTTTCTGAAAGTGCAGAAATATGAGACTCCATCTTTAATTAAAAAGAAGTATTTCAATCCTTATATCAAGAACTTGTGAACCATAACAGCTTAAACCACAAAGCAATATTAATAAATAAAGTTTTATAGTTTCATTTGCTTTTTTGCCTTTGAGTCAATTTTTGGCAGATATGGCTGATTATAGCAAGTCCCCAAGGTAAACACATAAGCCACAATTGGTTTCAATCTCCTGTTACTGCTGAGGGTTTTCTCTGAGTAAGGACATGTAATGGCACATTAAACTAGGGGGTTTCAGGTTTTTTTTCTGTATAATGTTAATGTGTTTCTTCTTCACTCAAATTCCTGAGATTTCTGGTCTTTATTTTCAGACTGGGTTTCTTTCATTCATTAGCTCTGATCTTAGATAGCGTTACTTTCATATTCATGCCTTCACAAAGAGGGCAGTTGATTCTGAAGACACAAATTAATAAACATATAAAAAGATGACCCTGTATTTTAAAAGAAAATATATCCTTATTAAGCAGAGAAGTATCTATTTTGAGGAGCTCAGTCTGAGATACTGAAAGAGGCAAGGGTTTTGTATGGTTTGTTTGGTTTTTTTAAGAGTATGCAACAGTGAAAAAATAAACTTCTAAGGCACTAAAGCTTGGATTTAAAAAAATGTATTTTTCAGATACAGAAATGCTCCATTTAAAATTATATATTTATTTTTCTCTCCTGATTAGGCTTTTGGATATTGTACGTTTTTCTGGTTTAGCGAGCCCAATGTTGCATTATGTAACTACTCAAATGTGTCTCTTTAATGGACAAGATTTATTTCAAATAATGCCTTCCCAGAGAAAAAACAGCTTTAAACAAACACTGATGCAACAGCTGTTTCTAAATGCCAGCCGAATCCTGCCTCACACTCCACAGAGCTGCATGGCCAGGCATGAAGGAGTGACTGCCTTCTCCAGGCAGAGCTGGGTACTTTTTCTACTGCTTTCACAGACATTTGTATATCCAAGATTATATTACAGGAAAAACTATCGAGTAACAGCTTCCCCATTCCTTGCCTGGGTCATGGTTATGCCTTTCCCACCCCCAGGCAGGACAATGAGATATTTTTAGGACGATTTCACTACTCCCCGGGTACTATTTCTGGCCATGGCCACACATTCACTGTGGCTCCAGCCCTCTGGACATGTTCCTATTAGAGCTGTGCATGCACACAAGTATGTGCATTTGCAAATTGGTCATGTTAGATAAGAATTAGGAAGCTCACTAGGTGGCAAATCAGCTAATTATCTTAAAATAACCATGAGGAAATCTCATTGGAGTGGGGCATCTGGCCAGCTGTGTCCCAGCATGGGCCAATAGCTCTCTGCTGGGGAGCATCAAGGCCTTTTCTTCTGAGGACTGGAAAATGCTTTACAAATGATAATTAGATGCAGATCAAAGATATTCCTAGGAGCAGCCAGATATTAACATCCCTGTTCCGAGTTCCTGTTCTGAGTAAGAGGAACCAAGTGCCTCTGTAAACTTGAAGCTGGTCAGATGGAAGGCAGAAGCAAGAACAGCCTCATGACAGGTTACTGCACCTTGGGAAGACGATTGCTCATATATAAATGGTGGCTCTGAAGATGTTTGATGTTCTCAAAGTGAAATGTACACACCCTGAAAACAGTTAGGAACTGACCCCTCTTTGCACAAGAATGGGACTCAGCTGCACTGCCCAAGGAGCACAGCCCGAGTGTCAGATGCCTGTGCAAAGCCTCTGAGGTAGTGCATTGCCATTTCCATCTGTGACAAGAAGAAAAAGGATTCTCCATCTCCCAACATTCTCCACTGGATATCTGATAATTCAGAAAGCTGTAGTAGAGTAAACACATGTTTTAAATACAAAAAAAGAGATTTTGTGCCATAGGGGAAAGTGGACAGTCATTATCTTCACCGGCAGTGACACAGCCAGCAGGCAGCACGACTGGGAACAGGAGCTTTTGTCTCCTACACCAGTGCTCTAAGGAAAGGCATGTACTGCTTGCAAGTACACAGTAGAGTAAGGATTTACAACAATAACTCTGGAGTTTGAAGTGGTCATTAGGTCAAACAGGAAACAGCCAACACCATTCTCCTCATAATGATTTGTCTCCAGTCAAGTCTCAGGGTGCTTGTAGGTGTTTGTAACAGGATAATTCATCCTACAGATTTCTGTACACACATTATTTTCCTGGTTCAGAAATGGAAAATGTTTGACTTTTTGATTTAAGAGCACCTGCCCTCACACTGGTCCCGACAGTCTTGTTAGCTGTACGTGGACCCTGAGATTTTCAGGGATAGAGCAGACCACAGGGTGAACCTGCTCTGTACTGCAAACACTGACATTCATTAGAGCTGAACAGCAGCTGACCTGAAATAGACCATTGCTGTTGTGATATTTTCCCTCTGATCTCATTTACCTTCACTCTTTGATCAAACAGATGAAGACACCTTGTTTGTTTTTAGAGAAACACATTAAAAAAAGAGAAAAAAAACCTTAAAATTTAAATTAAATTTCATTTTAAACCCCTTAAATTTAAATTCTTTGCTATGGTCAGAAATTTGTGATAATTTGCAACTTTCTGACTCTAGTTGTCTCCATATCTTCTTCCATATGCATTTATGTTTTCTCAAAGCACTACTAATAGGGGAGATTAAAAAACAGTAACTTTTTTTATGCAGCATGCTTGTCAGTTCAAATGATGTTCCAATACAGAAAATGGGAAATGTATTAGCCATTAATTCATTCAAATAGTCTCTTGATTATTTCCCTGTGAAAGTATAATTTTTTCTTCTTTTATGGTAGTAAGGAGAAGGAAGACAGATATGGTATGCATTTTTCTTTCAAAATTCTTCCATTTCCTCTGTCATCCTTCATCTTCCTATTGAAAGCAGAAGAAAAAGGATGGAGAATATGCAGAGAACACAATCAGGAAACAAAAAAGGAAGAGTTCTTTGAAAATTTTCAGTCTAGGGTAAAAGGTTACTTTGGGGGGTGCAAAAAACTCTAAAAATGTTAAATGAATACTTCACAATTTGACATTTCAGACTGAAGTCTCTTGCTGTAGGGTAAACATTCGATAGATAATGCATTGGAAGCTTTTGTCAGGCATAAATCTTAGATTAGTGAGATAAAAAGGTCATATATAGATTTAAATAGATGCATTAGAGACTATTGAAATGGTGATTATTTGAATTTTTGGTTTTAATAGTACTGTGACCTACATATGAGAAAATAGGTCCAGAGATTTATTATCAGTTTTTAACTGTAAAAATGTTATAACTTGCTTAGTGAAGGTGGAGGTCAAAGTTAAGGCAGATCATAGGATATTAAATTAAGAAAACAATCACTGTGGGGTCAATGGGACAGAAAGATCTTTCAAACAGGAATTGTATAAAAAGAAGCAGAATGAGAAACTAAGTAAATTAAAAATAAATGAAAAAGAGTGTATGGAATCCAGTGGGAAAAACCTGAGGGAAATAATTATGAGCACAGACAGGGATGTGAGCACTTCTGCTCCTGAGTTCAGCCATTGCTTTGCTTGGTGACCACACTCTGCATGTTCTCAAAAAATTGAGTTTGCAGCTGGTTAGCCTCAGAAATGTGATTATCAGCAATGGGAAAGCATTAAGAAAGGACTACATGTAATGAATAGAAGGAAACACTTCCAGATGGTGAAATTAATTAGAAAGTGAAGCATGAATGTGGGGAATTTCTAAGAGCCTCCTAGCAAAGGTCACTGAACACAGGACTGAACCAAGCATGGCAGATATCTGCTGAGGGATTTTTCATGGCCAGTTGTGGTTTGCTCTGTTACTCATGAAGAATCATTTTTTCTTTGAGGGTGAAAATCTTCACAGAGTTTATATCAATAGTCTATTTCTACCAACATTAATCAGGTTCCATGAAGGATCCATTTTCTTTAAATAACATGTAGAAAGTTTAAATCATTTATTCACTACAGCTGCTATATAAACATGGGCTAAATGCAAAAGAGGAGAAAGCACTTGACTACTTGACACATATGGCACGATTTTAATTGCCAGTCACAAGTTTCCTGAAACATGGGGAGACTTCAGATGTTACTATCCTGAAGATCAGCAAGACTCTTCTTTGAATTACCTTGTAGCAGAGTCTGTGGCTTTATTGCAGTCTCACCTGGGGTGTGAACACAGAATTTCATTTATTCATAAATTTTGCCCAGCACACACATATGTAGCATGTGAGACGCACCTGAGCAAGGCAAGGTGCTGTAATATCAATACAATTCTTCTCTCATCCTGCAATTAAGCTCACAATAAACCCCAGGCCAACTCTGCCTCATGTCAGAAAGATACCCGAAGTTTTCTGATAGCAAATGACACTGCACTAATGCACTGCATAATTTACTTCCCAAGGAGTGGAATGGGGATTTACAACAGCTAAAGATGTTCACGGATTAGGAAGATATCCATCCCTTTAAGTGCTCTGTGTTTACAGGGACTTCTGGGAATGCTTCTGAAGTACAGTGATTTCCAGCTTTTATTTCCTGCACAAGTAATGTCTTACTCCCCGCAAAATAAACTAACTACACCATGAACTTAAAGTGAAGAGTAAATATTTCTCCACAACCAGAAACAAAGATTTTGGGGGAAAATCTAATGATCCTGGGAAAAAAAATCAATCATTTCAATTTAGTTTCAACATGCACCACCTTTACTGTATATTGATTTTCTACCTTCACAATCAGCTTCATATGAGAAAGTGAGATAGGATAGTGACCCACCTCCCTGCTTTACCACTATCAGCTTTTACAAAAAATCCATGCTCTGCCACATCACTGGAAAAAATGTTACATATACATGGCTGCTAGAGAAACTTTAAAAGTGAAAAAGAAAAAACAACTTCATGGTCAATGTTTTACGACCAGACACCACAAAGGGAAGCCAGCAACTAACAGCCAGTGAAAATGTGAGGCAGAAAAGAGACTCTTAAGCAAGATGGTGACCAACAATGCACTGGAAGCATGAAAGGGTGCTCCTGGAAAGCCAATCTGACTGCTATTGATCGGTGTCTAGAACTGAGAAGTCAAAGCTAAGGTGTGATAATAGGAATTGTGCAGAGTGCCTGTAGTTACATGGAAAAACTAAAATTTGCTTCTAATGCCTATAGCGAAAGCCAAGGGATAACTCTCCTGGTTTTAATCAAGTTCTAGCAATAACATCAACCAGTTCATGGAAGTTGGTTCTGTTACCAGCTATCAATAAGTTCTGTTCAGCTGCAGTCCACGGATTTTCTTTACTTCTTAATTTTTTATACGTCTTTTTTTTTTTTCTTCATGAACTGACCTATGAGTTTCTCTGGTTGAGTAGAGTAAAAATTGTAAGAATCAGCTGGGGCAACTTGGCCAGAGGACATAGGCTCTGAATGCATAATTCCTAAGATGCTAATCAATCTGAATTCATAACAGCTTGCCAGATTTTAACGGTATTTTTGAGGAGTAACAGCAGGACAAAAAAAAAAAAACCAAAAAACCACAAACCCAAACCAACAACAAAAAAACCAGTAAGTCTGTGCCACATTTCTGAAGAACTTGGCTACAAGATTTGTTGATGTCACACTGAAGATCAGATAATCCATTCAATATTTATTGCTCTTTAATAGAGTGACAGGTTTCCATCAGCCATTCAATCAAACTGCCAAATTAATGGTCCTTGCAAGACTTTGGCAAAGATTTACTTGCTTTATGCTCTTAGTAAACTTTCTCACACTATTCTTAAGCTCAATGCTTTCTTCCCATATGATCCTGATAGAGGTTGTTCTTATTTCTAAGAGATTTGTGCCTTGTGAATTGCTTAGAAAAGAGTATGATCAAAATCTGCAACAAATTTTCCTTAGCCATCACAGCAACACTACCAGGTTAGTTTTCTATTATTTCTGTCCTATTACAATACCCTTAGACAGGTGAAAGTCAGATGAAGAAATAAAAGAAAACCTATCTAAACCTAATGGTTTTTTGCTATTTGTAATTTAGGGACCAACAGCATGATTGTTGAAAAGTGAGGTTGACAATATTAGCTCCTCCAAAGGTGGATGATTAAAGTAAATGTTGTTATAAATAATCTCCATAAGAGAGCATTCCAGGATTAGGAAAAGAATAAGAACCAAGATGTGCAGATATGCAATGTAACTAACGTCCTAATGCAGGGTAAACTTGATATTTCTGCACTCCTTTCTCAGGATATGAAAGTGAAAAATATTCAAGTATATTAAAATATTGTGAATTTTAAATGGGATTTTTTTTAAAGGTGTAGTTGATATTTATTATGTGAACTTTATATATTGGCATACATATTTATTTATACAAATATGTATATATAAACAGATATTACCTTTGGAGAAGGTGGATGAAACACTAGACAATAGGCAGACAGATTTCATGGCGGATGGGAAGACTTTCCCCTGTAGCTCTGTATCAGTTGAAGTTTGTTAGAGCATAAACACCCGATCTATTTTCAGGGTGAGAATGAAGACTGGAGGGTGGAAAGAAAACTTGCAAACATGAAAAAATGAAATTAAGTTGACCAAAAGAGAATAAAAGTCTGGGGTAAACTCCAAACTTTCTGTCCCATCAAGTGTACAAGACGCACTTGCCCCAGGCCTCTGTGTCTGCTGCTGCAGATTTTGGAAGTGTTACAGCCTAGGGTAAAATCTTTCAGTAGGATAAATAGTCACTGAGCAATTCTCTTTTAGGTCTACCAGCCAGCCAGATTTGCTTTCAGCAGTATGTACAGGGATCTCTCACTTACCTGTGATTGGTTCTAGCTCTTCAGCTTCACAGTTTTCCTTTTAGCAGCTGGACCTCTCTCATTTGAATTTCAGCCTAATTAGGCTACAAGATTTTGGCAAGCTCTGTCCATTTCTATTATTGAAAATGGGCCTCAGTGTATTTCAGAAGTCTGTCCAAGTCAAAGAAAAGAGTGTTTGCTGTATTTTCTTAACTGGAAATTTTACAGCCTTCTATATGGTCTTAAGCTTGGCTCAGCTAGACTATTGCCCCTAGACTCTTAGCCTGAAATCTGCTGGTCAGCTTTATGCTTCTGGAAGCCTTATTGAACATCTGGACAGGAAATGAGCTTGAGCATTTTAAAATCTTCACTTTCCAGAGAAAAATCAAAATCTGAATGGCTTTAGAGACATTCAGGGTAGCTGCAAATTAGAATGCAGGTGGTGATGGATGATCCGTAATATTGACCTAGCTGTACCAATAGCAAATAGCACCTCCAACAGACTTCGGATCAAGTTTGGGCCAAAATTCTCTTTGAACACTGCACAATACTGAAGGTGGACAGATGCACAGTATAGCAACAATGTGGTATCAGGAAGCTGCTTAGGATGTGTCTGTGACTATTTACTGGAGAAGGCTCTTTCTTGAGGTTCTGTTTCTCAAAACAAGGAGATGTTAGTCAATCAAATGAACATCTAAACACTATTATGTGGCCTTTGATAAAACATTTCATTACAATGTATTCAAAACAAGATGCTGAGATTTACCCAAAGGAAAACCAGCCAAAAACATAATGGCTTTGAGATTTACACTAGTAGATTTGGATTTTATTCATAATTAAAGAATGAGACTGAGATCCTTTTCAACATGACTGCAACTGTTAGCAAAAGAAATAAAATATCTTTTGCATAATTTATTACCTTCTACTATTAGTCTTTAATATTAGTCTGGTTTTTTTAAAACAATCACCTTGCCTTTGCCCAAGCAACAGTGTAGTAGAGCAAGTGTGTAATATCAGAGAATGTATCTTTCCTTAGTTAGGCTTTTATTTTTTTTTCCAAATACTGTGAGTTAACCACAGTTATTATAATCTAACCAGTCTGTTGGCTACTTTATCCTATCCAAGATTCTAACACTCCTGACCCTTAAAACCCTGCCTCATTAACCTGCCACATTTGTATATAAGGGAGCCCATCAATTCATGCAGCTCAAAATAAGAATCACATTTTCATGACAGATCATTCAGAGCAAGTATTTATGTACAGTAGGTGGGAATACAAACAACCAACCTCACAGTACTCAGGAGGGAGAGCTCTTTGGAACAGCTGTAACTTGATTACTAAAAAAATAAAATTTAATGGGTATAGAAACATAAAACCCACAAAGGCTAGAGTTTCTTTATGCATAAACAAACATTGGCAGCCCTGAGGATAATGAATGGCCTTCCATGCCTAATCTGTTCTGTTTAACAGGTGGTATTTCATACTCAGACTTCATCAATGGAATAATTTTCTTGTTAAAGAAAATAGATATTATCTTAAGAAATAACTGTGGCTTCCATGCATAACTGACTTAGTAGGCTAAGAAGCAGGAGGGAAGTCCTGGCACTATCAGTGTAATGCACATTTACTTGCATGGTGTCTGAGAAAGACTGTCACGGTCTGCATAAAGGAAAGTTTTCTGAGTGGGCAGCTTCTTATGTTTTCAGGTAGGTGTTCAGCAGCAGCCTAATCTTGTGATGCAGATGGCCAAGTCTTCATCCAAGAATACCGTCTTTCAACTGAATGAGATTAGAAAAAATACAGAACCAGTTTTAATGTCATTTGGAGTATAGCACCATCTGTAAATTCAAACTAAAACCCAGAAATGTTTTGTTGACAAACATATTGGAAAAGAGCCAGTCTCTTTCCCAGAAAGTTTGCTGTCTGAATTAGCATGGCAAAGGATAAGAAAAAATATTTGGTGCACTTTGCAGGTGTAAGAAATATGTGCAAAACTGAAGCCAGATCTACTGAATGCTTACCTTGCCTTGTAACACCAGAACACTTTTTCTTCCCAAATATACTAGGTGCTGTATTTTGATGGAAATGATTGCATACTATGCACATTTAGACTCAAAAGCTTCACAGAACTGTGCTTAAAGATCAAATAGTAAGCAGTTTAACCAAAAAAAATCACCCATCTACTTGTTTCCCAGTTTTAGATGTCTCAAAACATTTTTCTGGGAGGTCCACTCTAGTGACTACTGATTTACACAAATATTCTCAACTTCTGAAAAAGACCATGAGGAGGAAATATTCTTTTTATTTCATGTTTCTTTGCTGGCTGCTCTCTGACAAGCACTAACATTAAGCTTGGAAAGCTCAGTGATCCCCCAAATACCCAGGTAATCCCATGAGCTGGTTGAAATTCGCCACGTGATCCTCCCACACTGCTAGCTGACATTCATAAAGGTCTTGCAAGTCCATCAGCCAGCACTCAGTGCTCCTGATGCCAGACTCCCTTCTCCTTTAACACTTCCCTGTCACAGCACCACCCACCCACCCAGCCCTGTTTGCAAGGTCTTTTGCTGCAGAAAAATTGGAGTCGGCAATCCCAAAGTTGCTAATAAAGCTGCTTGGACGGACTTGCCAGAACAACCAGTTGCTGCTGTTATCCATCACTGAGCTCATTGGCTTTAGCTAATCTTCTGCATTAAAACTGCTGATGAAAATCCAGCAGTTGCCAGGGAATAAACATTAAAAGAAAGCTGGGTAGTTTCATGCCATGTGTTTAAAAATAAGGAGAAACTTGGACAGAACCGTGCATTTGTAACAGAAACCCCCCATCTGCAGAGACAGCACAGGAGTACATCATGCATGTGCCATAGCACCAGTTTTGTCAGAAACTGCATTAGTTCTCAGAAGAGGAAGATGAAGAAACACCTTTTTCCAAGGGCATTAGGAGAAGTGGTGATTCAAGTGGCCATAAATAGGTAGAATAAAATCAGAGATTGTTCATTAGTAAAGTGACCATTAGCAGAAATCAATTGCTGCCCAGTCTGCATTTTCACTGCAAACTTGTCTGATTCTAGTAATGGGAACGGGACTGAAAACCTAAGTGCTCCTGCTGATTTGAAACCCAGAAGTCTAAATTAATTGAAAATAAACAAATACTGTCATTAGCTGATTGTTGGAGGGTTTTTTTCCTAGTTCAGACCTGAAACATTGATTTGCTAATTTGTCTGGAATTTCAGTGGGAAATTAGGAGAGAAAAGAAAAATTAAAATCAGAACATAGCTTAAGCCTCTTCTTAGTGAAAGTCATTCATGATTTAAGATGTCACTGATGTATCAATTGTAGTCTTCCTTCATAACAAAATTAGATCCAGTTTCCTTGTATTCAACCAAACATAGAAGCTGTACAGTATTTCAGCACCTATCTTTTAGTTTTTGGACTGGTCCAGAAAATGGTGGAGAAAAAAAACATGGAGAGAATTTTTAAAATTCATAATGAGTAAGTGCTAACTTCTAAAGAGAAGATATTACTTTTGCTTTCCTTACTATTGGTGGAGTAAGTGCTTTTTGCTTTATATTTTATGTTACCCTTCCAGATCAAACAATTCATGTGAGAAAAAAGGGTTCTATTAAGCAAACTCCTTCTTGCTTCTAAGCAATGCACAAAGACTGTAAAAGGAAAGCTAGACTTCTACCTTCTTTTCTTCTCTTCACATTGTCAGAAATGAAATTTTGATTACCATGAAAATGACAAACTTTCATACCAGAAGAAGTATAATTGTGTGCTTTTATATTTTGGTAGAAAGGAAAACAGTAGGTTTTTACACCCACTTAAAAACCAATTTCTTTCTGTACATCCACACACACATACATATGAGCACATACAGATTTTTCTTGGCTTTTTTGCCCTTAGATAAAGGGATATATCTTCTGCCTCTCACCCAGTTTTGTACATGATCCACTGTGATCTGTACTTTAAGGCTGGAGAAAGACACAACTTCATCTCTTGCTTTACCAATGCTATGAAAGCAGCTGATACACGACACTGCCAAAGGCACAAAGGTCACTTCAGCACTTCCGAACAGAGCAATTCATAGCAGCCAATACTCCCCCAGCTCCCTTCACTTTCAGGAGACTACAGATAATCTCCCTGAGCCATCCAATCAATATCTCCTGCTCTTCAGTGCTAGTTCTATGCCAAACAGAGTGTGTATGCCCAGCATGGGTCTAGGAGGTTATTGCCAATATCAAGCTAGAAAAGTCTAATTAATTCATCTCTGAGGCCACAATGCAAATAAGGGATGGCTCAGTTTGACTCTACAGGATGTTCTCACAGCTGTCTCCCCCTTCCCAATCTGTTTCACCTCAGAACAAGAGAAGTGCAAGGCTAGCCAGTGTGCATGCTGAATTACACATTCAAATTCCTTGTGCTTAAACCTCTTAAAAAAAAAATCTTAATATCCTAATTAATCCAGAAACTGCACAATGCATCTCCCTAAATCTCAACTTTCAGGCTGCTCTCTCTTTGAATGAGCCAACAGTGTGACAGTAAGCATAACTAAGATGGCAAGAAATTTGGTGATATGATAACTTCTCACCCATTTAAATCATCTCATCAGATATTGGTCAGGGAAATGTTTTGGCATGGCAGAGCATAGGAAGTATTCATTAGGATAAAAGAAATACCAATGTGTATTCCCCCTGTGTGTCTGTGGTAGGAAAACAGACTTAGGTAAATTCTCTGGTCCCCCATAGGTCTTACCTTTTACAGAAAAATACAGAGGTCATGCTCTTTAGAGAGGTAACGGCCATTTTCAAAAAGAAATGTAAAGTCTTTGTTTCAGAACAAAGTTAAAAGTTAGAAACTCAAGACGGCAAAATTCCCTGGACTTTTCTCCTATAGTTTCACAAAAAATTACTAAGGTTTTGTTGTTGTTTTGGTTTTTTTTTTTCAGAATACCAATAATGTTTTATTATTTTATTGATTTTTACCAGACACAAAAATGAGTGTCCTATGTCAAAGCATGTTCTGATATTGAAAAGATCATTTCAAAAGGAGAAACATATTTTAGTTTTGTTAAAAAAACTGAAATGATATATTTATATCAAGATTTGCTCCCTACAACATGTCTTCTACATGCAGTCTTACTCTGGCTGTTCAAATTTGGTGAAGAGTGGGGACAGAAGGCAAATTGTTCCAACTGAAATAAACAAAATTATATCGAGATTTTTTATTTTATAGGTATCACTCCCTCTTTGCTAACACGTCTCTATACTAGGATAAAAAACCAACCCAAAATTCAACAGTTTTCTGTCATTTACATCACACATCACACACTTATGTGTGTTTGAAACACATAACATGAGTTGGAAAGTTTGTTGTGTGACAATGGCAACTGTAATTAGGATAAGAGTGTGAGCTCCATCTCAGTATGCTCAGCAGCTGTAATGAACCAGTCCTAACACATCTCTGTCTGTCTTGGCATCAGATCTGAAAGCGGCCTCGTTCCCAGCACGTCCCAAGGGAAGAAAGTGAGACCACAAATTGCACCATGCAAGGTAACACTTTGCACTTGCAGAAGGGAAGTTTGCGGTGGTGCTTTGCTCAGATCTGGTTCTTCCTTCACTCATCAGACCTATCCCAAGAACCACAGCCTCAAGTGGGCCCTCAGATCACACCTTCACAGAGGCGCTAATCTGTCTCACTTCCAGGATTTCTGCTGCCAGCTGCCCCACCTTTTTGGACAGTTTCTGGCAAAAAAGACTTTTATATTTTGTTGTTGCAGGCTGAATACACTGTTAGAGGGCACCTTTCCCAAACACAGCTGTCTCTGGAGCCCTCTGCCATGAGATCATTGGCACAGGGATGCTTGGCCTAGCTGTCATGACATCCCCCCCACATGACAGTGTAGCAGCCACCACACCACTGCACATTAAAGGTATTTGTTACATTTACTTTCCTGACTATTTCTTAATAATATATATTATGTGGCATAATAATTTTTATGTGCCAGGTTTCTGGGTATCTGATGAAATGAGTCGGCTTCCAAAAGGACACCCTGTAGAGGAAAGAGACTAGTATCAGACTGAACTTCTTAGCTGAATCTAATCCTGAACTGCCACTGCTGCCCCAACACATACCTGAGTTACTGAAGCCATTTTCTGACACTTCTTTCTTAGCTTTCGTAATATCTTTCACTATTTTTGTTGTGTTTGCTCACAAGAGGACAAAAACCTGAATTATGCTAGAGAAAATAAAGGTGGAGATGCTTTGTTATCCGTGGGAGCTAGCATAATGGGAGACAGAATGGGAAATTAGCCATGAATGCAAAACAGAAGAAAAATAGACAGTCCATGATGAAGAAGAGAAATCACCACATTTAAGCACTGAAACTCAACATTTATCCGGTGTCGCTGCTGGTTTTGTTTCTTCTTTTTTACACTTGGATTTCTTTTTAACCATTGTTTCAAACTCAAAGTAGTTTATTAGAGAACTGCAAACATGCTCTTGGGTTTCCAGCCTGTCTGTAGCAATTAACTAGGACAGCAGAGTCAGGGCCAGGACAGGAGTCCCTGGTGACCACCTGAACCTGTCTCTCTTATCCCATTCAGATGTTAATGGGGTGCGCAGAACGCTAATCTGCACTTCGATATCATGTTAGCAAATCAAAATGCCTTGTGACAACAAGAATACCCCATGGTATTAGTGACTTTCTGAAATGTCTCATTAGATCTTCGTAGCTGTGTAAATTCAACAGGGTCAGGTTTGGCAGAAGCAGATGTGGCTCCCCTGAATGCTGATTGCTTTCAGCTGCAGAAGCGAGGCTGGAATGGAGCATCTTTGCAGCCATTTTTGTGGTTCCAGCGCTGTCTTATCCAGTTCAGGGAGGTACATGCATGCACTGAACATGTCTGTGAAGGGGCTGGAGCACACGTCTGATGAGGAACAGGTGAGGGAGCTGGGGTTGTTTAGCCTGGGGTTGTTTAGGTGTAAAGGAGGCTCAAGGGTGACCTTACCACTCTCTGTAGCTCCCTGAAAGGACAGTGTAACCAGGTGGAGGTCAGTCTCTTTTCCCAAGTAACAAGTTATAGGACCAGATGAAACAGCCTAAAGCTGCACCAGAGGACATTTAGAATGGGTATAATAAAAAATTATTCACTAAAAGGATGGTCTTTTCTTCACTAAAAGGAGCAGGCTACCCAGGGAAGAGGTAGAATCACCACCTCTGGAAATATTCAAAAGGCATGTGGATGTGGCACTTGGGGATGTGGTTTAGTGGTAAACATGGTGGTGCTGCCTTAATGGTTGGACTTGATGGTTTGAGATATTTTTTTCCAACCTTAATGACTCTATTTGATTCTATGATGGAAGAAACTTAGGAAAGATGTGAAAGAGTAAGAAGGTCTGCCTGCTGGATGAAAGGCTAGGTCCCTAACACTCTTCCCCCATCCTTTGCAGTGACTGCCATGACCCTTTAAACCAGTCACCTTTTGTTTTCTATATTTCCCTCGCTCACATTTGTCTTTCTAAAAGTCTTGACAACTCATTTTTCAATGCACATCCCCCAGTATTTTATTTATCCATCTAGTTAAGTATCTGTTTTGACAGTTAAATATTCTCTCCTTGTCAGAGCAATATTAATGGATTCTCAGAGAGACCAGGTTGATTTCAGTATTCTGAACATACCCTGGAATACTAACCTAATCTTGATATGCATCAGAAAGAGCTTCCAGTTCCAGGACCAGGAAAGGGGTGAGGGAACACCTGGAATTGCAGCCACTTGTCAGACCCATACTGAGTAGATTTCAACCTGAATCTCTTGCAGAATTGAGAAGCAAGAGAAATATATCAGAGAAAGGACTACAGGTAGGAAGAGGGTCTGAGTCAGCCCAGGGAATGGTTTAAATAATCTATCAGAGAGGGTCCAAATGGCTAAGGGAGGATGAATTCAGTCACAAGGTAGAGGTTGGAAGTCAAAGGAAAGGATAGGTCGAAAGGATGGTGCAAATTCCTGTGTGATCCCTTCACCCCCTCCGCTTCCTTGTGACTTAAAAATGAGCTAAGAACAGCCATAAATGGGAACAGCTTACGAACACTTGTACATTACTTCAACTCATGTAAGCATGTGTCTCTTGTCTTAGAGAAGCAAGTTCAGCCCCCTGATAACACTTCATTATCGTGATATGGGAAAATGAAATGGTTTTATGGCCTACATAGGGTTCTGCAGCAAGGAATGTATTCTAATAGGAGTACTTACAGCAGTCCCCATAACCACTTGTTTCACTCTGTCAGAGTGTTTCCACTTCTATGATCACAGAGCTTCTCCCTCCCTTTCCCATGGAAAGGGCCTGGCATGGGGAACGTGGTGAATTGCATGGTGTGAGTAGGTAGATATTTTTCATAACTCTCCATTTAGTAATCAAGGACTCAGCAAGGTGGGAGATAAAAAATTCCAGGGTTGGTCGATTACTGATGTCCTCCTACCAAGAAGGAAAGCAGCTCAGCAAGGTAAATGATCCTGGGCCTTGGCTGCACTGCTAAAGATAGAAGAGAAATATCTCAAGAAAAATGGGAGTGTCCTGCGGAAAATGGTTACCACAGCAGCAAGTCATCATGAAAGATGAGCCCTTTCCTCTTGTTAACAAAATGAATGGTGCAGATGGCTCTGCTTAAAAGTGAGTTTGCACCATAGGATGAAAGCTTTTCCAGCTGAGAGACCCAATTAACAGAGGTGACCAAATCATTTAATATACTTTAAACATGGATCCTCTGTTTCCCTTTCAAAAGAGTTGACAGGTAATTAACTAAAAAACCACTCATCATTTTCCATCAATGTAGATTGTGACATGGTGAAGTTTGTGTTTTAAATTAGGGAATAGATTTAGACAATGAGGTCATGAATTGCAGATCTACAGACCTTTCTGTTCACAGATATTCAGTTCACCAGCTCAGGTGGGAATTCGGCTTGAAGGCTGAATCTGAATTTTGGCATCTTCTTTTAAATGTAGAGTATAGCTGTGAAGTTCAAGTCAGTAGCAGAACTTTTACAGAGCTCTGTAGGTGCACTGATTCATCTGCCAGAGGACGACCAGCTTTATTTCAAGCTCAAAATAAAGATAGGTATATTAAAATATGGAAACTGCAACAGCTCTGAAATTTGCTTTACTGAACACATTGCCACAGTTTTACATATTCAATTCTAATTTGTATAAGACTGAATATTTTTCCTAAAAGCAACTTGAGTTTGTCTTTAAGAATGTTCCTCAAAACTTCTCAGGCCTGAAGACTTGTCTGGAAATTCAAGCAAGATTTTTCACATCTCCATGCAGTAAGGCAGAAAACTCACAGAAAGAACAGCAACAGCAGTCTCCTGTCCAGAGCTGTGAAGCTGCTGTGAAAACTAGGACATGTTTGAGACAAGCATGGAATTTTTTTTTTGCAAAGTTACAGAAGAATAGCTCATATATCAGTCAAGATTGAACAATGAGGGGAATGCCCCAAATGTCTGCTAGAACTGAACACTACATACTTATGTATCTGTCAGAAGCTTTGATTCCTTGAAACAAGTGAGCTCTCTCAGTGTTTTGATTTGCCAAATTTAGCTGTCTTTTTCTGATAGAGACATGGGAATCTCAGCAACTTCAGTTGACTCAGAAAAGTGCATTTAATATATTAAAGCAATGGCTTTCTTGGCAGTTGTTTCTTTTTTTTTTTTTTTTTTTTTTTTTTTTTTTTTTTTTAGTCAGAGCAGTACTTCAGGAAAGAGCTTAGGTATAGAAGCAAGTACATCCATTGCACTTATAACGAAAAAACCCTACTCATCTGCTGGACCTGGCACTTGCAAAATGCCACCTAGGAAACTTGATACAGCATCAGTTCAGTGAAAGTGTCCCTGTTTCTGGGACCGTAACCTTTTGAGCAGCACGACTGTGATATGAGATATGGTCTTTCACATGTGCATGGATCTGAAGTTCCAGTACCCAAAGAATCTAGAACAGACCCATCTATTGCAGAAGTTCACAGTGAGATCCATTTGGTAGATCCAGCTTGCAGAAGTCTAGACTAGGAGTAAATGAATGATTTTTACAGGGAGAGCGGTTAATAGGTAGATCAATTTTCGCAGGAAATACAACAGCTTTTCCAGTGCTGAGAGTCTCTAAATCAAAACTAAGTGCCGAGAAAATTATACAATCATAAGAATTAGAATCAGCAAAATGTTTTCCACATAAAATTAAAATGCCTGTTTTACATATAGTAGCTATAGTAGTCCTTTATGATTTTAAAACACACAAATATTTAAGAGGAATCTAACTGTAGGCCCTTATTCAGCAGAGAGGGTATTGGAACTACACATTTCAACATTTGAATGGCCCATGTAGAGCTATCATTTGCCTCAGCTAATGTGCTGCTCTTGCTTAATCCAAAGCAGCCATTCTGCTGGCTCTGGCCCAGACAAACTGCAAGGTATTTAGAAAACCATCTCCCCTGATGTTCAGGTGAGTTTCAGTGTCCGGTTTCCTAAAGCCTATTAAAAACTTGATGGCTAAATTAACTTGCTACCTATAAAGAGGAAAATAATGAAATAAATCCTTCCAAATAAATAGTCCCATCACCAGCTTCTACCTGTCAGAAATAAGGACAACCTTCAGTCCAGGATCGGAAGCAAAATCAGGTTTATTAACAACAAAAAATTTTGTTGGAAAAAGAAAAACCGTGTTACCAAGATTGGAGATCCAGGTGACCAAGATTGGTATATGCCCCAGTGGCAGGGGACTACAGTGTTGGAGCTGAGCTATAGATAGAAAATAGAGGCCTTCCTCCAACACCGGGCTTTCCCCAGGCTAGTCCACAGGAAAATGGCAGCTCCTGTCCTGAGACAGGGCTTTTTATGGCCTGCTATCCCTGCCCAGGAACACCCCTGCCTGCCCCCTGTCCAGCCCCCATGGCCCTTAACAATTGGTGGCTTTAAATGGTGAGATCACTCCTGCCCACCAATGGCTGAGTCGTTGTCTAGGGGTTAGTTTTCTGGCGGGAAGGAGCCTCATTAGTATTCAAGGTTGCCATGGAGCTCAGTGACAGAAGGACAGTGAGGTACTATTTTTAGAAACTGGCAGTTAGGAATCTTAGTTAACTGGGGAGCCCCAGACCCCTTTTTCAAAGTAAAACACATTAAAAACATACATTTAACACCTTAAATCAGTACAAAAACACATCTTCCAACCAAAAAGAACACTGGTATACAGAGAAAGTACAAAACAATCATCATTTTCAACTTATTCAAAGGGAGAATCAAAAAACATAACTTAAATCATTGTTAGGGAATTGAGAAAAGCATTACAACAAATACAACCTTTAATATCTATTCCTTTTAACAACTAAACCTTTCAATAATTAACTGGGAACTTTGAATAACTTTATTAACCTTATAATGAGAACTTGAAGAAGCAAAAGTCAACTGCTTAATTTTATTTATGACATACCTCTGTCACACTTTTTTCCTTTGCCACTCAAAGAAAAATTAGAATCTAGCCTGATAGGTCTGTAGCAACAAACCCTGGAGTAGACAATTCTTGAAAACAAGAAAGGACATCCCTACTTGGTAATATTATTTCTCATCTCTATCTATGTAGTTTAAAGGTAGCTTGATCTTTTTCACTCACCCCATGGCCATTTAACTGCAGTGAATTTTTGCAAGCAAGCCAAGTCTTCTAGATGACTGTGTGCTGGCAAACATATTTAAAGAAACTGCAGCATATTCTGAAAGGTAGTAGTGAAACATAGAGTTTTAAACATTGAAACATTAGGATTTTAGTTAAAGGTTAGCTTTGCTGAAATTAGTGAAAATGTATTTAATAAGCAAGCCCAACTAGGGTTAATTAAGAAAATTAATGATTGTCTAGAGAGTCAGGCCTGGAATAAGTCCTTAGGATTTAAGTAACTGATTGCTTGCTACTTTATATTTGTTCAGCTGCGCTTGTGCTTATGAAACAGGCAATTTTGATTAACAGAGCTAAAGAAAGGTAGACAATTACTAATTTTTCATTTGAAAACATATTCAGAAAGGGTGAAGGGAGGGACTGGAGGTCCTCCAAGAGCAATATGTATTGTCAAAAACCAGAAAGGTAGAAAGGTCAAAGTGAGGTAGATGAGGGTTACTTCATCATTAATGACCTCTCCTCAAATCAGGGGACCACTGACCCATTTAGAGGAACTAACTACGCATGCTTAATGATTTTTTAGCTAATTACCATACGAAGTGGGGAGTGGGAGGTGTTAATGTTGTAAATATGTATTTGTATTTTGAATATTTTGAACCTTTGTAAATAAATAGACCTTGTAGTGTTTTGTGACTTTGCACTGCGTATTAGGTAGCTATCCCACGCAACCACCTGGCGCCAAAATAAACATAGACTTTCTAACTCTGTTAGAGAGTCTTTGTCCGTTTCAGTTGGGTATCGATATTAGGTCAATGCCCATATTTTAATAAATCAGTAAGCAGAAATAAAGGCAGTGGGAGGTCTGTGTGCATCTCCCCAGTTTGGAAATCTGTTGGCACACAAACTTACAATCAGCTCCCTGTAAGTTTTCATTCAGACTGAAATCTGTCCAAAGTCAATCATGTAGAAGAGTATTTGGCATAAGCAAAGGGGTTTCTGTCCACCTGTGAGGATTGCATTGTGCACAGAAATGAATAAAAAAGCAGATACCAATACATTAACTCGCAACACAAATAAAACTGAGGATAGAAAACAATGCCAGGCTAATTTTGTCAATGCTTCCTGATGATCAGGTCCTGAAATGAAAATTACTCCTGAATTACATGCCTCTGCCTTGCACCAAAGTAAAACGTTGGATCCGAACCATTCTGAACTCAGCGTCTCCCCAAAATTTCAGATAGTTTAGCACTACTTAGAGTGGTAGATGAAGAAAATCTTTCTGTGGTAGGAGAAGATCCATGAATGCAGTCACCACTTCCTGACACTGCAGGTAAAAGGACTCTTCCAGTAAAACATTTTTCATCTTCATCTGGCTACTATTCTGGTCCCAGCTGTGCTATTGCAGCTGCTGTAATAAAAAGTGAATAGATTGGGAGAAGATTTTTATTCCATAATATTGTATTCCAGCTCTAGTCTTGAACATCAGTATTTAAAGTGGTACCTAACTGCAGCCCTGATGTTCATTTTATGACAGCACAGCAAGTTACCACCTGTCAGCTGCCTGCAGATACCTTAACATACCCCTAGGGTCTTATAAAAGGCAGTACTTTCATGAAGTTTGCTTATACTTTTAAGAATTTAACTGTACTGTAATAAGTGTAAATGTTTATTTGATATTGATCAAATAATGATAACATGTAAGTAAGACATTGTGTGACAACAACTAAACTTAGACACAATAAACTTTCCTTCAGGTTCCACTTTTGACCACTGACAGGAACAGGATACTGAGCTGGAGGTGCTTTTGATTCGAATAGTTTGGATATGAAGTGGCTAAATCAAAGGCACATGAGCTAAAAAAGAAAGAAGCTAAGACCACTTGTGAAGGGGAATATTAACTTGGAAAGGGGGAAAAATAAACATAAATTATTGTAAAGTTGCTAACTATCCATCTGCTGAAACATCATTTCCAATCCTCTCTGCCATAGGTCAGCTCTGGGCTAGAGATATCATTTGTGCTTCACACTTGTGATGCTTCTGCAGACAGACTGTACTGCTCCCTCTGTCCTGCTGGTCAGGGCAGGGGGTTTGCTCTGTGCAAACAGATGGGTTAGAGATTTGCTGGGCTTCAGTGAGACTGCTATTGCTGTTCTCTAACAGCATCTGTTAAAGAAGCATTAAGGTAAATGGCTGTGTTCTAGAGAGGAAAATGGGGAAGGCAGTCATTTAACACTTGTTAAGAAAAATTCCCTCCCCTCCATGCTGCACCTCTCTCTATATTCTAACTGCTAAACCTAACATAAAAATCCTAAGAAAGTGTTTTGGCCTGAATGGGAACTTCAGTGCCCTACATACAAAGTAGGTCTATGATTTGAAACTCAGCTATGGAAGGTGCCAAATCTACTGTCTCCAGCTCTCTCTCCTCTCATCTTTCTGAGGTCTCACCACCTCAAATATTTAGCTGAAATAGTCAAGGCACTCATTACACAAATATTAGATTTATCCTATACAGGATCAGTATGGAAATACAGACTCTACCTCTGCACAATGCAGCTATACGAAGCAGTGGTCCAGGTTAGCAAGAGAATTTTTCCCATATTTTTTAATGGTCAAACAAGTTGGTGTTCAAAAAGCTTCAAATTTGTGTTTTCAGATGCTTCAAGTTTTGCATTTCCAGATGCTCCAACTTTTGCATTTCCAGATGCTCTAGGACTCCTAGGTTGATAAGTCTGGCTGAGATACTCAACTTGGCTCCATCTCTTTATATTTAGATTCATTCCTCATCATTCTAAAAATCCACTAACATTCTCCCAAAAAGGGGAAAAAGTAAAATCATGCTCTATTAGGTTAGTGGAGGTAAAATCCTTTCAATCAGCTAAAAAGATCACACTATCTGGACATTTGTGATCATCACAGCACACTTAGGGGATTCAAAGAATATTGTTTCCCCTTTTATTTCTTATTAGATCAGCTTTCACAGGATTTGTATTAAACAATCAAGAGGAATTGTTGGTGATAGGGGCTATATACATGCAAACTGTCATCATGAAGAATGTACAAGTGAAGTACACCACAAAAACAGCTGGAGACTGTTTCAGATCTTTCATAATCTGGACGTTGAGGTGAAATAAATTCACCCTTCTTCACTCCTGTCAGTGAAGAGGCAGCACCCATGGATTTAGGGCAACTTCAGTTTGAAAACTGCTTTTTAACTCGTTTTTATTCTCAGGCTAGGTAGATGTCTTTTTTATATCCAGGTAGAAGAGCTCATGTTTAGGGGAAATTACTAGTTTTAGGCAGGGGGGAAAATGAGGAGAAGCAGGCAAATGATGTCTGAGAGTCCTGGCTATTATGGAGTGGTCCAACTGACATCTCCAAGGGGGTGTCAGGGACAGGATTTGCCATGACCTCTGCTTACCTGAGAGGTATAGGGAGGTGCAGTGTGCAGTTCTGGAAAGAAACATCATGTTTACCTTTAATGCTTATTTGTATTTAAAAATGAGAGAGGGAAATAAAGAATTGTTTTATGTTATGTATTAGATTTACAAATTTTATAATCAGAGTAAGCAATTATCAAAATTGGCTGAAGACAGCCCAGAAAACCTCTTTTTCTTAGTCAGAAATTAATTCAGTACAAAAATCCCTTGCTGTACCAGTCTGTCCCATATTCTGCCATAAAAATTGTTGGTATTTCTTATGTAGCGACAAGCAGAATGTCAATCTAAATCTTACTCTGGCTTTAAAATTCTTGTGTTTTAATAAAAACCTTTGCTGACAGCTCTCGGGCTGAACTCAGTTTCTTTTTTTGTACACTGAAGTCTCATAAAGATACTGGCATTTCAGAGGAAATTTAGCTTGTTGGGGGTGCATTTCATCTCTCTCTTATTTCATTTCACTCTTTACTGAATTCCATCTGCCATACTCTCCTCACCATGGACATCTTTTATTCCGTTTTTCATCCACATGCTGATCATTATATGATTTTGCTTTTGCTTAGCCAAAAAACCAAATTGCAATGACCCCAACATCCCAGAGGTCAAGACATCAATATAAGTTTGGAATGAAAGCAATATTGACTGCCAGCGCTTCTATAATTCCTAGCAATCAACTCCAATCTCTTCTCTCTTAATGATAGATAGATAAAACATCTGACTTCACTTTTCCAATCTATACAGAGGCCTTCGCCATCCTTTATAACCCTCAAATTCAAGACAATTAGGACTTGATTAAATCCTATCATCTCTCAGGTCTCTTAAGCCAACTAATGGCTTCTTGGAGAAGCCAAGTAATTTTGCAGCTTCTCCGATTACCTCCCTCTGTTCTGGTTCATGTGCATTTCTGGCTCTAAGCATGAGTTTAATTCAATGTAATTGACATCCAAAATAATTGAGGAGATGATTCTAGGCCTTTAAAATAGAAGCTTTATGTTTTTATTAGCAATTTGGATAGAAAAAAACCTCAACATACTTATACATATTTTATATATACATTCATATTTGCATTTATATTTGTATCTTTACTTACTTATACATTGTATACATGTGGACATATGTGTGTATATATATGTAATATGAATTCACAGGTCTCCACTTCATCTTGATTCACATCTCTGTATTGACTCCATGCATTCAAAGTAATTTCCCCAAGAAAAGACCTAAATAGAAAGCCTGACCCAAATATGTTCCATACCTACTACTGTATGTCCCAAACTATGTGGAGTCACACCACAATTACCTAACACATAGTCACCTTCAGAAATATACATTGGGATTTCCCACACCCACAGGACATGCTTTATAAAAGACTGAGTCCATAAATAGCCAGCTCCCTACAGACTTTTCATTCTGATCCTGTGGCAACCCAGCCTTATATCCTCAGCCTTCCTTGTGTTCCACTTTTAATTCATTTTTACCTTTTGGTCATCCTATATTATTTTGGCAACATCTTTAATAGACAACTTTAATCTTTTCTCTCTTTACAACATTATTTCTATATTTCTTATACCCTTTTATTCCATGTTAACATTTGCACCTTACATTCAGGCCAATATAAGGGTGGTATGAGCTGAGATCCTCAGGTAATGTGATGGTTGCATTGGGATGTAAAGGATCTGTTTCTTTGACCTATTTTCACATCCTAAAGGGAGAGCAATATTTGCTCATGATCTTCGAAGGCTTTGAAAATGGCCATCAATGGCTGTTGATGGTCCTCCCCAGGCTGAGGGGCAAAATCTGCTTAGATAAGAGACTTCGAGTTCTGGTCTGTTCAGAATTGTGCTGAAAATTATTGCATAGGAGGGGAAAGTTGGACACAGGCAGTCTCTGATGTCTCAAATAGATGGTGCACATGAGTGCCCTGATCCTTTTGGCTCAAATGGTAAGAGAAAAATTTTTAGGAGACAGAAAGGATACACTAAGCATCACAAAAATGTGATTTTATTTCTGTTGCATGCAAATGAAGTGAGAATGACAGAATTTTGTCTGTCAAGTTGTGCCCACACAAGAAGTGAACTTGTTCCCTGTTAATCCCAGAACACCCTGTGGTAAGAAAAGCTCAAAGAGCCCAGCTGTGTCTTGCATTTTCCCTGTAAAATATCTGCGAGTTTCTCTTCCCTGCTCTGCTCCTGAGTGCTCCCCACTGCTCAAATGTGGTTGTATAGGGCTAGGCCTGCAGAACGAATATATGGGAGTGTGGCTATCTTTAGTGATCAAATCATAGGTTGTCAGTCTGCAAGGCAGCGGAATCCACCTAGAAGTCAGAGAAGCAATACTATTGGACATGAGAGAGTTCAGTTTGCAGTCAGGTTCCATTTATAAATTGTTCATAAGGAGCTGACAAATGACTGAGCAAGGTTTTAATAAGTGATTGTACTTTGGTAATAAGGCTATGCAATTATAACATGGAAACATTAGTAACAAATACTAATTGAATTTCTAATATGCTCATAATAAAACGTATTATAAACGGCATAGACTTATAGAGAATCAGCATTAAATAACACCTGTTAAACTGCATATGGCTCCTTACTCTTCCAATAGCTTCATTGATCCTACTGTTTTGTCCTATCAGGAAGGCACAGCAAGGTAAGGGAAAGGTTGAAGAGATTCCTTTCTCTGTCCTGTGCTGTAAAGTATAAAAGGTTTCTGTCTTATGTGCGCCTTGAGACACACTGCTTTTCCAATAGTGGTCATCTCAGAGGCAAAGCGTGGTCCAACAGTCAAACTGACCTCTTGGTCACTGGAAACGCAGGTCCAATTTCCTGCTCCACTACAGAACACTTGTAAGGTCTTTAGAAGCTTGTGCTCTTTCTGTAATACCTAAGATATCATTTCTCCAAGGTGAATCTGCACCAACATTTTGAACTGGGGACCAAAGCAAGGATCTTGCTTGGATACAGCAAAGAAAGCACCTCTGGAAAAAAAATTAAAAATCTCAATTTCAGGGGAAACTCTATTGCTGTTCTTATCTCAGTGAGAATCAGCATGGCATATTGAAACCAACATTATATTTCTTCTTTTATATTGTTAAGAAATGGCAGAAATATAGAAATAAAATTTGAAAGAAAGTGCAAGTTCAGTTTCCAGCATGTCAGGGGACTGTGTGTTGATTCTTTAAATAAAAGGTCAAGTGAAACCACCCTGAGTAGGAGCTACAGACAGGTCTGTTGTCTAAAACAATTATGCATTGCCTCTAGCTGTGCACTGGGTCCAGATTATGTATTTGTTCTTTTCCATCTCAGGTTACCATGACGTTGTACAGAGTCCTGAGAAAAAACTGTGAAGAGTATGATGCAAAGCAAAATTGCTCTGGGGTAAAAAAAATCACCTTTCCCTTTGATGCAAAATAGATGTCTCTGAGCAGACAGAAAAAGATGAAAACAACATCAGTAACTGTGACTTTGCAAAGAAAAGCTTCAAGGCCAGCTGACTTAATTATGCTAATCACCCTATCAATCTTAATGGAAGAGAGATTGTAATTCTAAAAATACAGTCAGTGAGGCACCAAGAAAATTCCCAGTTTTCTTGCCTTTACTAAGACCACTGATCACATGGCATTATTATAAAGGTATCACCTTGCTTCAGATCCATTCAAAGGCCCAGGTGGAGATGGCTGGCACTGACTGCCACACGAGATAATGAGGCAGTTCCTAAAGCTTGTTATGCAAAAATCTCACAGAAGAGAATAGAGCCAGAGACAAACTTTTGTTAAACTTTAAAAAGGCTGTGAAAAAACACCTGTCTTCTCTATATTCTGCCCCTTTCTGGCTCCCTTGTTAAGTTCTTCCCACTTTTGTGTATTATCAGGTAGTAATGTAATTCAGACCATAGAAAGGATATGAAGTCTGAACCTCTTGAGAAATGGTGCTTTAACTCAAATTTCAAACCAAGAGCTGTTATTAATAATGGAGGTGAATTTTTCTGAAGAGGCACAAATATATCTTAGTTATCTGTAAGTTCTAAATGAGGGAAATACCTGTGAGCATGGAGGGGTTAAAGGCTGCTCTTCCTACCTCATAATGAAGGAGGAATGGGAATGTGATTTGACATAGGGTCAAGTTTGTTCCATATATCTCAGAGATATATACCAGGGCTGACATACATTAATTCTCCAAAGGGATCACCCAAGTTTACTAAAAATACTTACATAGAACAATATCTGCCCATATATACCAAGGGGGAAGAATCTCCTCCACTCTTGGAAAAGTGTATTTCCATCTTAGTTCTCTTTTTCAGCTACCTGACGAATGCAGATGGTACATGAAGTTTTTGCTCCCATCTAATTTGTTCCTTTATCTCTCACCTTTCAGAAAAAATCCTACCACTTCTCGTCAGCTCTGATTTGGTCATGTTACAGACTACAGCACAAATTTAGCAAAAATTGAGTTGTGTTTATAGCTTTGTAGTCTGTTTTACAGAATCACAGAATATACTGAGTTGGAAGGGACCAATGAGGATCTTTGAGTTCAGGTCCTTTGTGAAGAAGTACAAGTCAGTTTAAATGGAAGGTCACCAGACATCCTGTGGATGAAGGGGTAAATGATAGGATATGCTTATTCTCTCATCTTCTTTCAGACTAGATGTTGAGCAGAAGCTCCCTAGATCTTTTTTCCCTTGAAATCATTTTCACAGATCTGTTTTCAATGATATCTATCTTTCCTAAAACAAAATCATCCAACAGCTTTAATTTGAAACTTGGACATCTCCAGAATTCAACTCACACCTGGGTGGGTGGCATTTAAACTAAAGAGCTGCAGCATGTATAGGAAGACTCCATGTTTAGAAAATGTATCTCCAGTTCTTATCACAATGGTGATAATATCATGTGAACTGTTCACAAATAAAAATAATTAAAATTTAGCATAGAGTTTTCTGGTCACTTAATACTCTCTTTGCTCTCTTTGCTTTCCAGTTCCACCTGGATGAACCAGTTTTATGCTAATTTAAAACTAAAATAAAAACCTTGGGGTTTTTAATAACTATGTTCATTATCTATGTCTAATAAAATCTACTGGGCACATCCTAATTTTAATAGGGAATGATGATGCTTTAAAAAATGCATGGTGATTTCTAACCAAAGATAAATTTCAAAGTAATATAAATTTTTATTTTAAAAACAATGAAAACATGAATGAGAAATATACTAACATGGACTGAAACTGTTCTAAATTCTGCACAAATTAATGAATAGTTTTGTTGTCTTGAAATTGATCATATTGAATATTCGATTCAATATTTAAAAAAAAAAGATGATTGATGGTATTTCAGAAAAACAAACTTTCTGCATCCTAAATCCAGAGATTAAATAAATATGTTATTTTAAATTGTGCATTATTGCATGGATCACAGGAGAAGATGTAAATCATAAACACATACTTGGGTTTATTTTCAGTGGTTTATACTATTTTTTAACTTTTTTCAAGCAGATATTAAATTACTGCATTTGAACCACTTGGCACAGTCCAATCAGATCATCCTGCACCATTATATAGAATGTGCCAGGGCAATAGGCAGCAATCTCCATCACAGGAAAAACTTTCCTCACTGCTAATGCTGATGTAACATCCTGAAGACTGATATCAGGTTATTTGATCTAAGGTCCTGAGAATGCACAATGATTTCATGAAATTGTTCAGCTCTTCAATAAATCCAGCTATACCTTTCGGATTAGATGATAATCTAACATCCTGAGAGCTACAGACACTTCTATACTGTTTTAAGTAATATATAAATCTTCTATTCATTCTTAGCTAGTTTGGGTTTTTTTGGTAATAGATCAATTGCTATTATTGCAATATGTGACATCTTACATATGTCACAAGACAGCGTCGCAAATAGAGAGCACCCAACTTCTATGTTCTTTGTGAGGCAGAGCTCTTAAATTTCCACTTGCAACTATCCTCTTTGAATGACATGTTGAAGACTAGATGGAGAAAATAATGTGGTTACTGAAGTTTATTATACATAAGAGAAGAACATTTTTATTAAAAAACAAGGCGTTTACATCCCACTGTAATATTGCTCTGCGTTTAACAATTTTATGAAATTCTATGTTCATCAGGCACAGCATCGCCAGCTGGGCAAGGGAGGGGATTGTCCCACTCTGCTCTGCACTGGGGTGGCTTCACCTCGAGTGCTGGGGGCAGTTTTGGGGACACAATATAAGAAAAGTATTGAACTATTAGAGAGCACTCAAAGGAGGGCAACAAAGATGGTGGAGAGCCTTGAGGGGAAGCCGTGTGAGGAGCAGCTGAGGTCACTTGTTCTGTTCAGCCTGGAGGAGAATGAGCGGAGACCTCATTGCAGTTACAACTTCCTCATGAGGGGAAGAGGAGGGGCAGATACTGATCTCTCCTCTGTGGTGACAGTGACAAGACCAGAGGGAATGGCCTGAAGCTGTGTTGGGGGAGATTTAGGTTGGACATTAGATAAAGGTTCTTCACCACTGAAAGGTGGCTGGGCACTGGAAAAGGCTCTCCAGGGAAGTAGCCACAGGCCCAAGCCTGACAAAGTTCAAGAAGGGCTTGGATCATGCTCTCAGGGACAGTGTGTGACTCTTGAGCTGTCCCATGCAGGGCCGGGAGTTGGACTTCAATGATCTTTGTGGGTCCCTTCCAACTCAGGATATTTTGTGATTCTGTGAGTCTGTGAGTAGAGGTGAATAAGCAGGGAGAGGAGGCATTTGGCAAACAGAGCTGCCTTAATTCCAAGGAATCAAGGCCCTAGTGCTGCCCAGGAGGACAAGCTTCTGGTCGCAGCCTGTAAAACAGCTTAGGAATCAACCGTGAGTACATCAAATCAGGCTTGTAAGGCCATGGCTACTGAGCTGTGCAGTGGCTCTGTGCAAGGCACTGGGAGGGCAGGAGGGGAGCAGAGCAGGGAAGTTCTGCCACCTCAGGTTCCAGTGGCTGGGTGCAGGTGGAGTTTTCCAGGTGAGGTCCACAGAGGTGTCTCTCTCTGCACTATACAAGAAAGACTAGTAGGGGAAACTGAAGTCAGTGAAGCTGAGGGTGCAGAGCTCTTTTGCCACAGTTTTAACAATATCAACTGAATGAAGAGACTGTATGCAGCTTTAAAAGAACTGTGAAAACTCTTCAACTTTTGTATATACCAGCAAGTAGAATAGATATTAAAGCAACGTTTGTTAAATCTTGGCTTTCAAGCCTTAAGAATGGCATGTCCTGATCATGCCTGTCCTCTTTGGATCCTTTTCATCTGGCCACCTGCATATAAAGCAGGCTGAAGAAAAACTTTGCTGTGAATCACCACAATTTTTTAAGCAACAGAAATACACTATGTTCTCAACTGTTGAGTACTCTGAGCCTAGTTAAATTAGATCTGCAGCACACATAGTCCTATACAGGATATATAGAGAGAAGAAACATCTTTGTTTCCTGTGGTGCAATTGCAATGAGTTCAAGGAATGTTTTACTTAAAAAGGGAGAATATTTTCAGAAGGCAACACCTCTAAGAGAGCACTCTCAGCAGAATCCACTTTTCATGTACAGCTGTAAGCTGTGCTGATGTGCTGACCCAAACACCCTCATAAATTTAGACTATATGGAAGGCACTGAATGTAATTATCTGAAGAAGCTGGAACATTTATTATGATAATTAAAGTCAATTACTTTTATGACAGGATCAAAAAATAAACAGCACCTTTAACACTTCCCTTGTTTTCCTATCTCTTGCACAATATAATATTGCCACAGTAATTACTGTATCTTACCATCCTCCTAGCAAATTCCAAAGGCATGGACATCTTAATTCACTTGGTTAGGTTCCTTCCACATGACTGCTTCACTTAGCAGCAGTAGATGGATATCTTCCTTAAAATGATGATAGCAATCCTGACTCGGTTTGCTTTAAAAAATGAGTAGTTTATTGTTGTCAGAACACCTCTGGATAATGAAGGATGTGGTTTGAATTATTGTTAGGAAATTATTAGCTCATAAGCAATGCTAGACCCATCCTAAAGAAATGGGATGTCATTATTACTATGGGAACAATACGAGACTAAGAATATCCTATACCATCCATTTCTGTGTAAATATCTGCTCTGTTTGGAGATGAAGGAGAATAACAGTGTACTAGAATAATCACAAACTGCTTTTCCTCTTGGGATTGTATTCAGGGCCCAATTAACATATTAACCAGCTTCCTGACAGTGTTTAGAAAGTTTGATTTTCAAACTTCTACTGAAATATACTTCAGTTTTAAAGGAGAGGATGCTCCATTTAAGTCAAACAAGGTCCCTTAGGGAAATAGAAAGATGCAATTTGTTACCAGCTATCCTATTCAACATCAGCTGTCTGATTCTCTGTTCTTTTCTTGGCTACACTTTGCACTAGAAACAGTAGTTATCTATATCACAACAAAGCCTTGTCCAGGCCTCATGTCCAAGGCCACAAATCTTTAGTACTCTGGGCTGAACCTACACTTTCTGAGAAAAATTCCTTCTCCAATATTTCATGTGATTTAAACAAAGACATATGCAAAAAAACCAACCCCAAACTAAACCAACAAACAAACCTCAGTACAATGAAGCTTAATCAGCATCAGCTGGTTGCTGCTTTTCACAAGTGGTGGTCTTCTACTGTGAGGGGCATATCCCAAAAATCTTTATGAGAAACTCTTGAGGGACTCAAAGATTCAGCAGTACCTGAAGAAACAGAGAGGACTCACTCTTTTGATATCCCAGAACCTTGTTTTAAAAGATAAATGGACGCAGAGGGCTGCATTGTCAATACAGGATGATGCTTCCTGTAGGAGTGTAAATCACATTGTGGCAGTGATGTCATGAACAGAGACTGACCAGGAGCTGGAGATACCTGTAGGGAGCTGAGTTCTCTGTCATGTTCTTACAGGAGACTCACACTGGGGCAGTCAACAGGCCCACCAAGCACCTGGGATGTGAGAGACTGGTCTGCTGTAGCTAGGGTTTGATTGCCAGGAATTTAATATCAACCCTGGGAGCACTGGATCACTAGTGTGCTTTTCTATAAGCTCAGCATATGCACAGCAGGAGCATAGGAAGCTCACCATAGGTGCACAACCTGCCTTGCCATAGATGCACATTATTGGGGCACAGGGATGTGAGTCTTGCAGAGGGCTGTGGTGATGATAGACTGGAGAAGGAAGCCTCAGCTTTCTGCCCCAGCAATGCCACAGGCTATGAAGAGGAGCTTGACCTGAGATGGATTTACTGAGCATATGGATAATGTGAGCATGTGGAAAAATTTTTTCCCCAGGCTGAGCTTCAAAAATACATATGTAAAACAATATTGAGGAGACCTGGGATCCAGCAATATTCAATTGCTGCAGGGTTTCATGATTTGCCTGCCTGTTACAAAGCAAAACTTGGAGTCTTGGGGATCTTCATGTTCCTGAGCTAATATCCAAAGTTAATTAGCGGGTCCTGCTACAGGTTAGTCTGCAGCATTACAGATGTCTTAATGTTCTCCACCTTGTGGGCCATTTCAAAGACAGGAATGAACATACTGTGCTGGATCGTGACCCTTAAAATTCTCTCTGATCCAGGCCATGTGCCATTCTATGAGTATCCATGCAAGCTAAGCTGAAGATAAAAATAATTGGGTAAAAGTCAGTGTGAAGTATAGTAATTGACATTAGATAATATAAGTTTTTTCTCCCCTTGACCAGTTTTTCTCTTGCTTATGCCCTGCTAGTCTTTTGGTCCCATTATATTCCATACTGGGGTGTCTTAATTTGAATCTGTTCTTCCCTGAAAACTCCCCAGCCTTTTTAGGAAGAACTTCTTGGTGAATGAAGCTATTCTCTGCTTACAGATCAATCATCTTTTAAAAAAATAATAGAACATTAACTAAATATATCTATGTCTCTATTAGTAATGCGTGTTGAAAAAAAGTGTTCAATCTCTGATTAATGAATTTAATCATTTCCACAGAAAATGTCAGAAAGAATGAAAATAGCTCATTAGAAAAGAGTCTGTGAAAGTCAATACTTAGCCTCGTAAAGTTTCCTGGGGTAACTTAAGATCTTAAAGACCAAAAAAGTAATAAAATAGACTTAATTTCAATTACAGTGTTGTTTTTGTTGCTGTTGCTTTGACTACTACAATGCTGTGTTATCCAAATGAACTCATACAGGAAAGGTTACAGCTAGAAAATGTTACTTATAACTGTAAACTTGTAAAACATTAAGAACAAACCCAGGTTTGGCTCCCAGCTTTCAAATACTTCCAATCAGACACAGCAAAATAATGAAAACCTCTCTCTATACTGACCCATCTATATTTTACACTGCGCACGGAGACCACGGGCCTGGGTTTAGCACTTCCAGCAGTCAGCTATGACTATAAGACAACCACTCCAAGACATATACTTATCTATGTGGGGAATTCTCCTTCATATTTGTTCCAAGGGAACAATTGTTTTATTCCAAGGGAAGTCACAAAGTAAGCAAACTAATTATGATAAAAAATCAAAACAAAACGCAAGCAACTAACCTTCCTATATCAAGTTGTCACTTGCTGCACAGCAACAAGATAACAAATTGTACTCCAAGGAGAAGAAAAACCTGAGTTTTTCATTCTCAGTCACAGAGTAACCTGGAGTTATTTTCTGATTTCAATGAGCAGAGCCAAAGATAATGTACCAACTGGCCAGTACATGCCTTTCAAAATGCCTTTTAGGTGACAAGATTATGGAGAAATAAGTAAGGGAAGTTTTTTAAGCTACTGTGGGGGTTTAACATCAGAAGGCAATTAAACTCATTAATACCTGTTCAAAATGTAGTTATTAGAAAAATTAGATCCTTCCATAAGAAGTTGCCAGAGCACATCAAAGTCACAATTTACAGCAGCAGCTTGATGGAAATTGTATTGTGAGCTCAAGGCATTTGGCCAACAGCATTGCTGACACTGTACCCCAACAGAAAATGGCATCTGACACATCCCAGTTCTTACTGCCTTTGGATTCTGTGTTCCAAGGTACTTACAGGCCCATAACAGTGGTTTTAAATGAAGCTTGTCCCTGATTTTATTATGAAGACCTATAATGAGATCACAGGACAATTGTAGAATCCTAATGGATTTCAAAGATACTTTAACCCCTCTCCATTTAGAGGGTCAATACTTGAACTGAGACAGGTTACTTTTGGCAAAAGAAATTAAATTTAATAAGTAGAGGGCTGGCAGTAAGAAGCCTTTGAATTGCATGAAAGGTTTACCCACATTCCTAGTGAGTTAGATCCTTGGACTTTAGAACTGTCTTGTCCCTCAGAACAGTAGTGATTGTAGTGGTTCAATAAAACAAAAAAAGAAAAAACCCACTGAAGGTTGATCATTCAGTATTAGACATCAAAAATGGGAAGAAGAGACTGCAGATGGCATTTGGTAACTTGCTGTGGAGCTGGTGCTGTAAAAACAGGTTGTAATAACATCAGGAATCCACTTGTCTACTTAACTGATTTTTGTCTTCACAGGCATTTTCAGATAGAGTTATTCACTTTATTATTCCCTCCAGTGGAAGATAAACACTATGAAGAAAATCTAATGCAGATCTTTACATCTCATGATAAGGGTGGGAAGACGTTTTCAGGTACTGGGGAAACAATGGTGTTTAATGGACTTGTAATTAGGGGAACGAACATGTTTTGAAGGCTTTTATCCCTCTTCACACATAAGCGTACACCCTCAGTGCAAAGAGAAGTATTTCCCCTCAAACATTCGTCTTGTCTGGGTTGAGGGTCAAACTGCTCTTCACTGAAGAACAATACTTGTGAAGCAACCTAAAATCTGATTAGTGAGTTATCTGAACTGGCAAAAGGTTTTTTCTTCTGGTCAGAAACTGACTGAATCAAATCAGACTAAAAAAAAAAGAACAGTTGAAAGAGAGGTAGAACTTCACCCACCAAAACTTGAGGGGGGAAAAAAAATCAAACTGCAGGGAAGCCAGGCAGGGAACATTCAATTAACTGGTTGGCATTTATGCAGGATCCTGGGATAAATGTCCTTTGTAGGCTCTCTGCCAATAGTGTCCAGGCTATTTCTCTTTGAAGGGCTTCAGGTTCACAGGGGCTGAGGATTTAGTGGGGTTTTTTACCATTTCCATGCAGTCAAATAATGATGACAGAAATGTCAAGAAACGAGATCAAATGTACTGAGGGTCACTACTGCTCTTTTACCAAAGTGCTTCTGGTGTTTGGCACCCAGACCAGCTCAACAACACATATCATCAGAGGTTAAAGAAAAATAATAGCCAGGGCACTGTAGAAAATGATAAGAAACAAGTAGCAGGGCGGCAGATAGTACTGTCTGAACCCAGTGTTATTTCCAAAGGTTAGGAGAGAATGAGTATTTCTCCTTTTTTTAAATGTCAATTTAATCTGAAAGACACTGAACCTCAAATAACATTTCAAACTAATGTAGAAGTTCTGAAAACACGGTAATTGCTGATCTAGCAGACAGGGATTTCATCTTGAACTGACTGTAAGTTTCAATACCCTTGTTGTGTTATAATGTAAATATCAGTAAGAAAGGTGTAAGAAGGGAATGGGGAAAAATATTCAAGGCCAGCTGCTGAGTTCTTAGCAATGGTGAGCTACAGGGCCTGATGTGCTGAGATTTAACTAAGGATGAAATACCTTCTCTCTGAATATTTTGTGCTCTTTCCTAACTAAACAGAGCGGCTGCTACAGTAAAAGCTTTGTGCCTTTTTGATAAGAAATCAGCCACTTTAAGGGTGAAGGGCCTTGCCAAGGCTACACAGGAAACCAGCAGTACATCTGAGAAATCCAAATTCAGGGCTTTAGTGTTGGATGTTCCTTCTAAATGTTCTTTTTACACCATAATCAACAATCACAAACTTCTTAAATATCTTTAAACATACTCTGCACCTGGGTTGCAACATGGTAATACATTTCAGTTTTGCTAGATGAAATAGAAGATGAGGAGAAATTACAGGAATTTTTGTTATCAGTTAATGCAGCCAGAGATGTTCACCTTAAGCATTACAAAAAACTTGGCTAAAGAACTGCTTTAGTTCAGGGACAGGCTGTGCAGAGGGACTGTGGAGTCTCTCTCTGGAAGATTTTTCACACAGGTAGACAAATATCACTGCAAATATACCCAATTATTCCTGCTCTGGGAATGGAGATTTGGCCAGGGTACAGCAATGGATCAACTGATGGTTCTTTCAAGTAATAAGAAGAACAGCACTCTGTTAACAGAGTTCAAAGTGCTCACTCTCACTTCATGTTCTACATACCTATCCAGGGTTTAAGGGCTCTAGCTAAAAAACTTTCTTTGTGGAACCACCATCTGATTAAGCCAATAATTTTTTTTAAGCTCCAAATCACTTCAGTCAGGCTAACATTTAATAATTAAGTCTGTAACTTAATTGCTGAAAAAGCTTTGTTAGCATAAATTTAGTATCAAATCAATTGTTTCAAAAAATAAATTGGCTGACACATATAGTACTACTGCTATTGTAGGTTCATGCTTATTTTGGATATGATCTACAAATTAATGACTTGCAGTATAGAATCCAGGATTCGGAGCAGTCAATGTGGTGAATTTTTTCACAAAGCAAAAAGACCTTTATATAGAAATTAATACAACAGTTTCACCAATAGTAGTCCTGCTCCTATTTATACCAATAGCATGATGAAAGGAGCTATTTCTGTTTAGGAGTATGGGGGAAGGCATGTAAGGAAGATTCAAAAGACTAGAGAGATGCATAATGCATTGGTAGAACTTTGATGTATAACTGTGCTGCAAACCCATCTGAACTTTTTTTTTCATTTCTATATTAATTTAAGTCCTCTGGAAGTGTTGATTGTCATCTTTAATAGAAAAAAAAAAAAAAAGGCCCTGCCTTCATCCCCTAAATCAATGCTGTAAGAAGAGTAGCAGTGCAAGGTTCTGCACAAACCATTATCATTCAACATGGTCTAAGTCCTGAACATTCCATGAGGCAGAAATCATCTACTGCCATATTTCAAGAGAATGATCTGCATAATAAAAGTAGTAAGTGATGATGGCATTTTGTGATGTATGCAGTTCCTCAACAGGAAATATGCTAAGATTCCAGATCCAAAACTTCACATGAATTTTTAAATAGCCCTCACTCCTTCAGGGACCCAGCATTGGATTTAAAATGAAAATTTAAAATGTAAATGCACCTTCTCTTGCATCTCCTTTAGGGTTTTGAAGGTGAATTTTATTCTGTGTTCACATGCTTGTAAGTATTAGAACTATGCATCCACTGATAAGAAATCCTAATAATCCCCCTTGATCAGAGATGGAAGTGATACAGTAAAGCCCTTTGAGAAGCAGAATAAGATCCAAATACTCACCCTTCTCTCTTTTCTCCTTCCTACAAGGTAAGTAGTATGACAAAAGGAAGTAGTTGTCTTTCTGTTCACTGGTAAGATTAAAAACACTCCTGTGTGCTATGCAAATGCCTTTTTTTTTTTTTTTTCCAAAGACATTTTCTAATAAAGACTATGTGTACCTTTTCAAAGTAGCTGGTGGTACTCCAGGAATCATTTTGAGGACTCTTTGCAAGAACAAATTCATATTTGTCAAATCTGAAAACCAGGAACCTGGTCAAAGTTCCTTAGTACCAGGGTGAATATTCCTATTGTCTTTCACTGAAGTTTAGAAGTTGTCCTAAGCCCACTTTCAAGGCATGACAGGCTACCTTTTAAAGTTGATGGGACCACATCTAGGTTCATTCAGAGGTAATGCCTTTTTTTTTTTATATTATTAAATGAGGGATGATTGATTGTTTTACGTGGAACAATCTTTACTCCCAACCATGTGAGCAGGAAAACTGGTGTTTCTATTTTGGTCACAGGTAGCCAGTCCTGAAATAGGCCTTCAATGAACCACAAAACATAGATTGTACAAACAAAATAGGAAAAGTCTAAGGTGAAAAAAAATTCATATTTCCCTACGTTTTCTAAACACAGTCTGACTTTTCTCATCTAGAATTCAGCATTATAAAATAGCACTTGTCACAAAAGTAAATCTAGAAGTGAGTCATGAACCGGATGCCTTCAGATAAACAATGCAAAAGTATGCAATCAGACAGAATCAACTCTCAACAAGTGGATCCCATGATGAGATTTTAAACAAAACAAGCACCTATAGAGTCAGTGGATAACACGTTATGCAACACATGCTGCAATTCTATGTAGAAGTCAGGGAGGTATTTCTGAAGGGGTAGGAAGCATCTCCTCTGGATCCTGCAGTTTGAAGAGCTGACATCTGATCATACATGAGTAGCTCAGACTTTGATCAGATCTTTAACTGTGTTTGTGTTTTGTCTTCTATGAGAGGCATGTTTGCTAAGTGCTTTATTTACACCGTACAGCAGGGGATAATGCAGAATAAGAATTGGATATACTTGGCACACAGTGATTTGTGAACATGCTGTCTGTGCAGAAGATAGCTACAAAATCTGCACTGTTGTATTTATACCAAAGAAAAAGCCAGGTTCTATTTATTACTTAGGCTGAATAGTGAGAGCTTCCCATGTTAGATCCACTCTGCTCTAAATTCTGAAAGGTACAATGAGAATGAGTTAAAGCACTATGCCACCATTGCAAAAACCTTATTGGGAGTGAGTTATCGATATGTCATCTGTACACAGTTTATTAGATATGTATCAATGACAAATGCATACTGCTCATAGACTTATAAATGAATCCACACTGCAAATTCTTTCTTATCTCTTTTGAGATTAGCATCTCATCAATACTTTATCCATGTATATGTACATACTCATTAATAACTGCCAGAAAAAGAAAAAGATTACAGTGTCTTTTTGTAGAGAGAATATTCCTGGAATCTGTCAGGTTTGTATCAAGCATTGGTCAAGCATTTTCTGCTCTTTTCCTTGTAGAACAAATTCAGTGGCTGAAGCGACACTGGACTTTCAGAAGGATTGTTGATAGCTTTCTTCCTATGTGAGAATACTTGGTGAAGGGAAAAGCTTTTGCCCCTCTTTCTTTCTTTTTTTTTTTTTTTATGAACACACCCCTTTCATATCACAGGTGTTATTTTTAAAATCAGAATTCTCCTCAAAATTTCTGGTTAAATAATGCACAGCTCCCTTTAAAGATCAGACCAAGAAGCTGGGATTCCAATGCATTCACATTTCAAACTTTTTAATAGTCTAGGTTTTCAAGGGATACTTCAATCACACTGGGGAAATTTTTTAAGTCCAGAAAAAATTTTAGCCCTGTATATATTTTTTTGGATACATTTCTAACAGAGGCTCAGAAATTGCTCTTGATGATTGCCCTATCCAAAACCTGAAAAGAGACTCAAGAAAAGTCAGCCAGTTCTTGTCTCTAAATCCTACATGTAATGGGCAAACAAACCAGAAATAAATGCTTAACCCACAGGCAAAGGTCTAGTCCTCCATGAAAGTTAATTAGAAGCATTTTATGGAATCAGCAAATGACTGTTTCTCCCCCTTTAGAGTTTTGCTTACTAGTAAGAAGTCTTTGGAGTAATGTTCTGGTTTTCATCAGTGCCCCAAAGCTTAAACCCTCAGCCAAGGTGACTGGATATAAAGCTTTTGGGAGAAGTTTTTTCTTTGGTTTTTATCAGGAATAACATTGAAAAATTCTTTGCTTCCTGGTGACTTATACCAACAAATCTACATAGGTTTTTTGTTTATTCTGGGGTTTGGGGTTTTTTGGATTTTTTTTCCTCCTTCTTGGGACAGATTTAACTATCTTAGCACTATTTCTGACATATAAGATTTTATTATATTTTTGTAAAATCTTAATAAAGACAGTATATACTATTTCAGAGGAAAAAAAGTGTTTCTTGAATGCTACATGTTAGTGGAATTCTTGAATGTGATACCAACTCCTTCTTCCAATGTCTCCTCCTAACATTATTCCAAATCCCAGTCATGTCCTAAGACATAGGGATGACCACAAGCTATGCCTTTATTTTACAATTATTTTCAAGAATATATGTTCAAAAAAAGAGGTATTGTTTGTAGGGACTGTTCATTTTTCAACTTTAAAACTATTTTACCCAGACTGAAAGCAGGCAACTTCTGAGCCCCCTGTGACAAAATTTAATTTCTGTTTAGTCCTAGGAATTATAAATTTTAATGAAAAAAATACCTAGAGGTGGTGACATCAACAAGTCCCCAGGCTGTGCTGTGTTCCTACATGTAGAATGGAAGTTTGACTAGAGCACCTCCTAAGGAGCAGCAGTGAGGTGATTTACAGGAGAAGTAATTTTTTGCATTTATTGTTGGTATTGCTCTGACAGCTTTACGGCCATTCTAGACTAATGTGCCTGATTTGTCCCCTAAATGCAAATATAGTCCCAGTCCTCTGCAATAGTTGGGTGGTAGATTTTGTGGGTAGATTTTTATTCCTGTATTCTGCATAAAGCTGAGAAGTCTTAGCTGAATGCAAGAAAATACTGCATCTGAATGTTAAATTAACTGAAAAAATCAGAGTTGAACATACTGTCATATGGTAGGAAGGTGAGCACATGTTTTAGCCTCTTATTTTAAATGTTGTTGCATTCCTGTTGAAAAGAGAAAATCTATGCTCTAACTGGGTTACAAAGGCCAGGGACTGGTAAATGAAATAGTAAAACCAAGTAGCAAATTCTTTAGCTTCTTTAAGTAAAAAAGAGGGCACTTGCTGAGAAAAGATAAACTCATGTTTACATACCTTGTCAAAATATAAACAGTGTTATTTGAAGATCTAGAGAATGACTTTAGGAATTGAAATTCAGCATGTACCACACTTCCTTAAGAAACTCACAATAGCAATTCTAATATCACAGTTAGAAATCCATGCAAAAATCCTAGAAGTGGCAACCTGCCTATATGTGAAAAAAGATCTGACTTTGGAACTTGCACATTTTCATCTATTTATAACACTGCCAAAAGATTTCCCTGGTATCTCATTAGCCCTTTCATCATTATCACAGCATACACTCTCTGCTACTCTCTTTAGATCAGAAGACCAAATAAGCTACTTAGAACTTGAAGAAAAAGGGATTTAGTAAAACTGGTTCTTAAAGTTGCCCTCTGCTACAACATAAAGATCACACAAAGATGTTCTCATTGCTGTTGTAGTAAACACTACAAAATGTAGTTAATTTAAGGTTAGCAATACACCCTGGAATCCAAGTACCAAAAAGAATGGGATGCAAATACCAAGGTAAATAAAGCCTGAAGGCCAACTGACTGTCTCACTGTACGAAGTTACATGATTTCCAGAAAGAAGTGTCTGAAATCAAAATGAGAGGTTGTTATCCTCAAGCTCAAGAATGCTCAAAGACATCCAGAACTTTCCTATCTGCTACCAAAAACCATAACCAGTTCAGAGGGTAGATCCCACACTGACAGTTAGGAGAATGGAAGATTTCCAGATTTGCTGAAATTGTGTTAGAGTTATGACCAACATCCCCATGAATTTCATCAAAGTCTATAATACACAGAGGATGATCCTTTTTGGCAATTTGTATGGTGCCTCTTCATCATGGTGGCTCTCCACTACTCTCTCCCTTAAGCAAGGAAAGCTATGGCACTCATTCCATTTCCAGCTGCAAGTCTGGTTTCTTGAAAGGGTTGTGATTTTCCTCTGTTCATCAAACACTGCCAGCACCTTAATTTCCCTGGAGAATGACACAAGTAGCAGTAGGCAGGCAATGAAAGTTTTGATTCATTGAACTCATTAGCATTTTTTTGAGTTTCTGTTGAGCTCAAGCAATTACTAATAAAAGCAGAAAGACTGTCCTTGACAAAAATTCTCCTGAAATACTGATGCAGCCAACAAACCAATGGGATGGATTCTCCAATGGCAATAGCCTATTCTGCCCACTTATTGAAATTCTTCCCATAATGATCATTGTGGAAATAGTCTTGTGTAATACATATTTTTGGAGGTTGGCTAAAAACCACAGATCTAGGTTAAAAAAGTTCACAGTAAAGAATAAAATTCAGACAGCCAAAGAAGATGTTCCATTTGAATACAAATTCAAGAAAATCAGATTTCTGTGGGATTTAAACAGGTAAACCAATACTTAACATTCATATAAAAAATGGAAGATATTTTATTGAATCAGGTTTTTCATGGACAAAAGACAAATAGTTTTGGATTTTAATAGGGAAAAATCCACAATTTACATGTTTTGCAATTTGTGCAAATAATTACTACCTGTGAATTTTCTTCTTTGGAAAGAGGCTGGTACATCCCACCAACTATTAAAAATTCATTAAGGTATATGGCACCATACAGGCAACTCTTAATCAAGCAGAAACTTCAGGCCTTAGGAGGATTGCCCCCCTACATGAAGGTTTGCAGGACCAAGGCCTTTTAGTTCTGGTAGACTTTAAGATACAGCAATATCTATTACACCAGCCTGATATCTGGCCTTACACTTGAACAGGTTCAGTGATGGAAATCCAACCCAGCTCCACTTGAGAGCATCATACATTGTCCTGATTGTTCTTCTACTCAAAGTATTTCCTAATGTATAACTGACATTTTCCCAGCAACATCCTAAATCTATTAGCCTTGTTCTGTCCTTGATGACTCGAGAGAATAATTGGTCTCTCTTCTCTGTAATATCCCTTTATGTATGTATAGACAGTTATATCTCCTAAGTGCTAGATGTTCCATCCTCTTTATCACCCTTGCAATTTCCATTTTCCAAGTCCTTTATCATTTTACTGCTATTCACCTCTGGACTATTCTCCATTTATCTGCAAGGTCCTCAGTAATCCAGCATGTAGAAAAGAACAACCCTGACAACTTGTTGTCTTACCAAGTAGTGGCTACAGGAACATGCCATCTTTCATTTGCAAGATGGAAACCATCTCAAGTGGGTACTTTATTCACATTCTTTTTAGAAGTCATAAAGATGTTCCTGTGAAAAAGAGAAGAAACACCTCTTCCCAAAACAAAATAAACTTGTTAAACAGATTTCCTGACTCTTTCTCTTGCCAAACAGAGGTACTATGTTGAAGTCCAGACAAGGCAGCTCAGACTCACCAGCCCTTCTGTTGCAAAATAGCTAAATTGAAGCTTTACAGTGAGCAGGAAAAGAACAGGAATGACACTCTGCCAGTGAAAGCAGAAACACTGAAAATAAATATGCTGTATTAAGGAATCAATTTTCTTCTGTTTGTGGGTGGTTAACTATGAGTTTTACTACCACTCTTTTCTAGTTCTGAAGGTCAAAGTCTTTGGCTGATGTCACTGCTGAAAAGTGCAAGTGAATGCATTAAACCACATAAAGCTCACATCATATTTCATGACCATACCATATCACAAAGCAGCAGGTTTTCAATTTTTACATATTACTCCTCTTGCATTACTCCCACCATTTTCTCTAAAATTGCTCTAACCCTAAGAAGTCATTACCTCTTAATTCTTCCCCAGTGTGACACATAAGTATTTATCTGCCACACAATTAACAAAAGACTTCATTTCTCAACTGACAGTGGTTTAACTTTTGAACAAAATATGGAGAATTATGCGTGTTTACAAGCTATTCTTTAATTTCAGTGGACTATGCACTAACAAGCCATTCCAAGCATTAGTAACAACTACCTATTTGTGACAAAGTTATTCCAGCATGAAAATATACTGTTTTATTGCTTGCGTTCTTATACCAGATCTCCAACATGCTCTTCATATTTTCCCATCATGTTTCAGTTCAAACGTCAAGGTATCCACGCTACTCCAATATCACCTTTGGTTATGCTAGACAGACAACAACTTTGAGCAAGTCTCTTTTGAAGAATCATTGTATCAGTCAAAGCATGTGGAGAATCCAAAATATTTAATGAACAATCAGCCAGGACAAGAAACCCATTTTAAAAACATAAAAACATTTTGTTCAGGGGGTTTACAGATTCCCAGAGACTCTGGAAGTCAGTGTTTTACCACGAGAGTAATGACTTTTGGCCTCAGCCTCCTGTTCAGTTACAGTGACCATTGCAACTGTAGTGCAAAACTAATTTTTTAATAGAATATAACACCCATTGACTTAAAGGGAGATATTTGCCTAGCAGACACAAGGAAATAATGGAGGTTGTCTGCAGGATTTACCTTGTATTTTATCAAAGATTTTTGATGACATAATATATTTTCAGTATTTTGAAACTGGTCAATATTCACAGTTATTGCAATAGCTTGATCAGGACATTGAACATGGCAAACTACAGAACATGGCAAACTACAAGAGTGCACTGGGATGTAGCATTAAGAAACGTGGTCCCTAGCTGGTTTTACTCATCATATTTATGTTAACATCAGTGGAACTGCTGGTTTTTAAGTTGCTTTGGCAGAAGGAATAAAGAATTGTTAAAATAGCGGCAGAACTTAAGAACCTTACTCCTTGAGGGAAAGTTTGTTTCTTTGGAAACATGACCATAAATCACTTTCCATGGAATTAATTTAGACATTTGTGAAATAGCTCATTAACAAGACACTTTATCAGAGGCAATGAAATTAATACTTTTAGCATGTTAGATTGATAATAGCACTCCACATTTGTAATAGCCCCTTTCCTGCCAGAATCTTCAATCATCTTGCAACTATTTATTAAGCCTTACACCTTGTGTGGGAGGCAGGTACAGTATTTTATATTCCTTCAGGCCGGTCCTCCACAGACCACAGAAAATTCCTGTCCCCAAAGAGTGTTTGCTAAGGATCTTTAGATTTATTGCTAAGCTAGATACAAGTATAGTTTATCCTTTTGTCTGTACAGAGTCACTTCAGTTACATTGGGCTGTGGATTTCTGTTTGTTGGTCTGCCCTCCTATTCCTCCAAATAACCTGGTCACAAGTGATCCATTCCTACTGAGTGGCACATATGTGACAAAAAATTATGGTTGCTTGGCTAATTATTCTTCTCTCCCACATGACACTTTTGCTGTGAAGAAGTCATGAAAATGGAGAATTATGTGGACATCTACCAAACATAAACACATAAGATGAGCTGCAGAGACTCTTGGGTTCAAATCCAGACAAAATGCATGTTATCCAGTCTCTCTCTTCCAGCATGCACCCTCACACCCTTGAAGCTAAATAATACAGGAAATACCATGAAGATTCCCAAGATTCTGCCAGGTGCAACCAGATACTAACTATAGTAAAAGAGCTCTGCAGAGAAAAAACAAATTGCGTCATCTACTAGAAATGTATCTGCTAGGGCTTGAAAACTGGTCCTGAACCCCTCCACAGGGAGCAGTATTCCTGACAAATGCCCCTGGAACTCCTTTTGCTAACAGAAACTGCGAGAAGAGAACAAACCTAATAAGAAGTAGCAGTAGAAATAAGCAGTGATGAACATTTCAATTCCCTAAACATAGAGGCTCTTTTCTAAGCTATAAATACCAATTCTTAAACAATCACAGGTGCACCCTCACTACAAATATTGACACTCTACTTATAGAAGACTGTGAGTAGCCCAGCCCACCCTCTTTAGTGCAGCAATATATTAGGACCTTAGGGGAGAGTAGGCAGCATAGGGAGTCTCTAAAGATTAGACTATAGATTACACTGCTGTTAGGAAAGCCCTCCCAATAGTAACCAGTACGTAGGTAGGTTCTAGCCTAAACCACAAGATCTCAAAATAAGTTGATATCTATTTATAAAACCACTTGTTACCCTACAATCAAGATCGAGCTTTTCATCTCTTAATATCTTACAGCTGAACTAAAGAGCTACTCTTCCTTTCCACCAGCTCACTCCCTTCTCACTAGTCTGAAGTGTTGCATTTCAATAGAACCTACAAGATTTACTGTAATCTTAACTCCAAATTAGCACATACCCTTTCCTTAAAAAACCGTTTTGTCACTAGAAATGAAATAGTGCTTAAGAAAACAGGTTCTGTGCCTGGTGTCCCAGTGTATTATGGGAATTGGGAAGCTATAAGTTTCAGGGTATTGCAGTTAAGGCTTTTTACGCTTGGTTACAGTTGCGGGAGGAAAGGAAGAAAGGAGCAAGTGAGTAAGTAAGCATGCTAGGTACCAAGATAACTGCTTGTAAATTTATATTGTGAGAAAGATTTATGTCCGTCAGAAAGCTGAGGTTCTAAAGAAGATAGGTAAGGGTAAGCAAGTGGGTTTGATAGGTAAGAAATAGTCCTGCAAAGGAGCATATGTGTTTTTGTGCAGTGTCAAGGGACTGTCTGATCACTTACTGTTGTTTGTAAGCTTGTGTTTCAATTTATTCTGAGACTTATAAACAGCCTTACCAATACTGTTCAGTACCACTAAATCTTTAATAAAGATAAATTATCTTGAGAATCAGGGCTATGAAAGAAATGCACAGTGATGCCACTTATACATTCTCAGTCATAGCTCAAGGAAGCTAGAATAATTTCCCCCTCAAAAGAGATTTTATTATAATGAATGATGAGAAACAATTTTAAGGAGCATTATTTTATTTGCCTTGCTCCAAACGATAGGTAGAGCTTGAGTTTGGTTCTTCCCTTTCTCATCTATATACTTTGTACCTTAACTTCCCTGCCTGTACAATGTACGAAATTGCACATTTCTCTGTGAGGACCAGCTCCCAAGTGCCTGGTGACTGCTGCACCCAAAGCATCTGTTCTGGGGTGCTACATTTTAAGCAGGAAGAAAAGCTCAGGCACAGCAGTGTGTTGCCTGGGCAGTTTGCTTTCTGTGGAATAGTGGTTGTGCATAGCTGCTTAAGACATGGATGGCTTTCTGTGGCGGTCATCCAGTCAGTGGTGCAGCCGCCGGCTGGGCTGCCCATGACTGTGGAGACTACCTTTCAGCCTGCCTTTCCTTTAGATCAGGCCGACTGGGTAGACGAGACCTCTTGGGACAGTGAGTCCTGAGAGGTAGGCGGGCTGGAGGCGGTTTCTCGTCATGGACGCTGTCCATCAAGGTGCTGTCCCCTCCCTTCTCCCCTCACAGTTGATTTAGATATTCATATGGTGGATTTCATATTCATGTATTGCTAGAAGCTTCAGTTACTCTGTTTTCCCCGTTGGTTTGTTCAAATATGTCCCGCCTTTGTAATTCGTTTATTGGTTCCTGTCCTCCCCCTTCATGCACCCCATTCGCCCGTTCCCCTTCTCCTCCCCCTTTTCCCCTTCCCTTAAAACCCCCTGTAACGGTCATTTCGGGGCTCGTTCAGTGGTTCCCATCCACGCAGTAAGTTCTTCTGCCCCCGCCAGGGCAGAGAATAAACCCTTGGATTTAGCCCACAAACGAGTCCTCTCTTCTTCCTTCATCGCCTCCGCGTCGCTCCTGATCTATCGGCTGCTGCCAGCCCCAGCCTGGGCTGTGGGACTTGTTACCTGCCTCGAACTTGCCCTCAGAAGGCTAAGGCGTTGCATCGCCGCCGCGCACCCGCGTGTGGCGTGAGAGCCTGTGTCCGGGCACGCGAGGGTACTGTCGCCCCTCGACCAGCCGGGCGAGCTAGCGGTCAGCGACAGCTTTCCACAGCTCAGCTTGAAATGGGAGCCTTTCTTTCCTGTGTGGAAACAATTACTGCTATTGTAATAAGACATTTTTCAGGTGGGGTGTATATGGAAAGCTGATTTGATAAGGTTTTCTGTAAATTCACCTTTGACAACCTTTTCATCAGACAAACATACAAAATATTTGGGAAGATGAGGTAAAAGGGAAAATTCTCCTCTTGAGGGCTCAGAGAAACAAAGTTCACTGTATTCCTGGCATAGCAATTGATGCTGCAGACAAGTTAAAAGGCAGCAAGAAAACGGCTTTAATATACAATCCTCCATATTTTCTCCAAGAAAATTGCACTTGATATTCCACTCATTGCACTTAAAGCATGATTTCCTGTTCCACAGCCCACAATCAATACCTTTTCCAATGCAAGAATCAACACACCATAAAATGCTCGTTTATGCTGTCATGCAAGTTCCTGTAATCTCTCTCCTGACTTAAAAAGCCATCCTGAACCTAAACATCCCTTGCCCACTCCCTGCTTAGCCTTGTGACAGGAACTGGGCTTGGAGGGAACAGCAGGATGGTGGGGGGTGAGAATAGAAGGGGAGCCTGATGTGATGGCAACAACCTGCCAATTTATAAGTGGTGGTGGGCATTTCTAGCCACGAAGCGATGCCTTTCTGTGTTTATTACCACCTGTATCTACACAACCTTCCCATTATCACAGTTCCCAGGTGGCTATCCTCAGCAAAGGTGAACAATGGTGTTTTGCAGGAAAGAGCCACCTCCTTGTGTCTTGAGAAGGAGTCATCTAATTTTGTTCCCAGAAGCTACATGCTGCTCAGAAAATATTTAGCAGACCTGTTTTCTGTGGCTTAATAAAGCCCTTCTGTGGTGCACATGTACTTTCCTCTGTATTTCCCACCTGCTGTCTCCTGTCTGACATTTAGATTGCAAACCCTTGGGGACAAGAACACCCTCTGGTTTTGGGTATTTGCACCAGATAGTGCAAGGGAGGGGTCTGGTCACTGATGAGGAGTCACTTGTGCTGTAGAAACACAGGTACATAAATACTGGCCTGTTTTTTTTTTTGTGGTATGTGACTGAATTCTGAGTTAGCAGTACTACCTAATTATTTTGATTGGAAAAATAATTATGTGAAAATATATTAAATTTCAGATAGGAGTGAATGAGCTGTAGTGTGAATGGAAGAACTGAGCTGCTCTTCCTGGAAGTGCAATGAAAGGGAAGGATTGATGTGCCCCAAACTCCTTATCTTAGCAAAAATCAGGAACCTCAGAATTTTCTTCAATCAGATTTTTCTCACTTTTTTTTTCTTTTTTTGGTGAAAGATCTAGTTTCTCTTTTCTCATCCACTTCTGCTAAAACAAGGACATGTGATTTGGCTATTGTCCTTAGACTGTTTTTAGAATAAACTTGTTATTATATAAGCTCTAAACTTAGGAGCTGTTTCTTTAGAAGTTTATATATTTTCTTTGAAAATATAGCTTCAGGTATTGAGTTACGATGTGCAGAGTTTATTGTGAGTGGGGAAATAAAATTTTAAGGGATTTAGGCCATAGAAAAGAATCAGTTTGTCTTTGGAAATTTGATTTGGTTTTAAACCAGAGAGTGTGAGGGAAAAGTGAAAATACCCCCTCGCACTCAAAAAAAAAAAAAAAAAAAAAAAAAAAAAAAAAAAAAAAAAAAAAAAAAAAGACTTTATTCTGAGGATAAAAAGCAAGGTTATCAAAGAGACTGACTGAAGAGATGCATTTTATGACTCCATCTGCCCTAATCTGAAGGAAAATCATGACTTCCTCTAGAAACTCTTGCATTTAGACATTTGTCTCTAAGATGTGTTTCTCTGGACAGCAGTACAGAATGCAGAGCTTCCTGGGGTCACTTGGTGGAAGAACAAGATTGGTATGTAATGTAGATTTCCCCATCTACAGTTAAAATACATTTTTTAAATCCTAGAATGCTAATATTTACTCTCTAGCTTGACAGACAAAGTCAAATGCTCTTACCCAGAAACGTAAGTTCAACAATAAAAGGCTTAACAGAAATGTCAGTGCAGGAGATCAGAATAGCAGGACAGTACTGGAGGGATGTGCTGGAGATACAGGTCTGAGAGTAGCCCTCAGGAGTAATTTCTGCAGCATCAAATAATTGTTGTGAAGTGTTTTCCTGTAGCATCCCCAGTGTGTATCTGGAATAGCAATCCATTTAGCACAACAAGAGCTGTTGTAGAGCAAAGCAGAGCAGTTCAAGGACCTGTCATCCCTAGTGATCATTTGTGCCACCTAAGGGCCAGGCTGGTAATCTTATTTCAAAGTCTGATTTTGCAAACTGGGATATGGGATATTTAAGTCATGGTCTTTTCCTGACTGTTGGGTTTGCTGGTTTGTAGCTTCCACAAGCGTTTCTCTGGGGAAGCTCCAGCTGGGGTCAGGCAAAGTACAAACTAACCCACTTCAAAAGTAGACAGGGAGGAGGTTTGTGTCAGAAAAAGTACTGACAACTACAAAACAAATAGCTAAGGAAGGTGCACCCGCATTCTGATAGTTGTTTCAGTTCTTTTCCTGGCAGATTGTAAGAAAAATATTTTATTTCATGTGTTTTAGGGCTGTGTAGGGGACTATTCAGTTGATGTGGTAGCTGAAACTGCAGCTATTTTCTCAAAAGCCTTTTAAATGTTTCTTGCTGCATGAAGTATTCTGGTTGCTTTGACTGATCCTCTGGAACTGTCTCAGCTTCTTTTATGCTGCTGCTGATTCTCCCACTCAGGCTTTCTCAGTCCCAGGAAAAACCTGTCCCTTGCTTCCATGTGTGTGAAAGGGTAAAACCCTTGCCAGATCTTGGCAGCCTCCCAGCTCCTGTCACACAGATTGAGCAGCCTGTGAGGGCTTACAGGTACAATACTTCACTGGAGGCTGAGGTGCAATTACAGCATGAGTGGAAGTGATAACCTAAAGACTGTGGTCACAAATTGCTCTGGAAACATGGTCATATCACTACGATGGAAAAAGCTTCTTTGGAGAAAGCCTACAGTATTTATTAATACTTCTTTCAGGAACTGCACATGCAGTAGTGATGCAGTTGACTGTGGCACCTTGCTGAATTTGGACACTATTTAGCATTATCAGTGGATATTTCATTACTTTGATGTTTAATTCACTCATCGGTGTCATTTAGAAAATAGCTTGAACTAAGCAGAAAAGACTGATTTTTGTTTCCAAACAATGATTTTTGCAGTGATGAGCTGTGTTATTCAGATGTTTGCTGGGTGACACCAACATGCCAACCTCCTGCTCTGCTTAGGGGTGCAGATCTGTAGTGCCACGTTATGCTCAAATGAGCAAACGCTGCCATTTTATCACAGGATTAGCCAAAGGATATATTCATGACTGCTTATTATTTTGTAGACTTGCAAGCTGCTATTTATGCTGGGGTAGGTTCTCTGTTACTACCAGGGCAGGGACATGGTTGCCCTCAGAAACTTTTCCTAATTGCCTGCTTGGTCTGATTCCTGACTGCACTTGTTACTCCTGAAGCAAGACATTCACTGGTCTGTTATTTTGTCATGGTATTTTTAAGAGCTGTAGCTCTGAACCTTGTACTGCTGACTGCAGTGCAAGGAGACCAAAAGAAATTGCCCATGCCTCAAACAATTTATAGACTACATGTAAAACAGAATGTCCCTTGAGTCTCTCTACAATATGAAATTGCAATTGGAAGTTTAGAGGTTGGGGATTAAAAATACTAGATTGTCTTTTACAACAATTCCATGTGTAACATTTCCACAAAAAGACCTGATGCAACTTGAAAGTGAAGTTTATTCTAGCAATACAAGTTTTTGAGTAGGTGTCCTTTTATAAACACGAATTACTTTCATATCCTGTGCTTGGCACTGGAAAATCTTAATCTATGAAGTTATTAATTGTTCCACAAGGCTTAACTGAATTCTGGTTGTAGAAGCTGAAGTAAATAGGAGAGATGAGAAGAGTCAACTATAGAGCATTTCACTAGGAATTACCTCTTAGATTTATCGACTTGTTCCCTCTCTAGTCCTTCTTTCTCTCCCTCTACCCCATATCTCCTATGTTCCACTGAGCTCACCTGGAAAATGCATGTGATCAAAAAGCAGATTTTGCTGAGGAATAGGGAGGTGATCAGAGGGAATTCTTGCTAAATGGGTTTGAAAACATTCAAGAGTGCTGTGAAGCTGAAACAGAAAACACTTGCTATGGTCTACCTGTGTTTCACCTTGGCTTGGCTGCTGCAAAATCCCCCAGCTGGGCTGAGTGCAGTGACCCTGCTGCTTTGGACTAAAGCCATTGCACTAATGAAGTCAGTGAGGCTCTGATGGGCTGTCTTCACTCCAGCAGTTCCCTCGTATCTACCTGTAAGTAAAGATGCAGCAGTTACTTTCTGGCATTTTTAGGGAAGGGTCAGTTTGTGTTTAGTGTCGCCTACTGTGGTGCTGTGCATTTGTATTTCACAAGCGGTTTGAAACTTGTTTAAATGAAACTATCCCACAAAGTTTTGTTTCCATAGCTGCAAGCTTTGCTAAGAAACTTTGCAGACTTTGTCTCTGGGAATTGACAGTGCTGCTCCTTGCTTGTCTGATTGGGTAGGGAGGAAAAGAGGGAGATTGCAGTAATTTAAAAAAAAAAAAAAGAAAAAAAAAGTTTGAAAACAGGATGCTTTTAATGGCATTGCTTGCCAGGGCTAAACAGATTCCAAGATCAAAGTTATCTACCCACCCATGTCTTTTTAATAGCAAACTATAACCACTTTAATTCCCACCTGAGTGGGATTAGATGTGGTATAAAGTGAAGTGACAGCCTCCTGCCTCATAAACACTGGCAGAACGTGCAGGCACAACATTCACGTAGGATTTGTCTCTAGGACTCTTCAAGATGAACTGGAAAGAGTGGCTTTCCAAATACTCAACAATATGCAAATGCTGACTTTGCAAGCCAACACAGCTGTTTTTAAGCAGAAATACAGAACAAAGTTCAAAAACATTTTAATATCCAGATCTCAATATCCCAATTAGGCCTGGAAATAGGTGACCAGATGTGGCATTTGCAAATGCTGCAAGCTGATGTCAGTTGGGCACTTAGAAAATCTGCTCTGATACAATCTGAGAACTTTTCTTCACTCACCTCTACCTGCCAAGGATTGAGAGTTGTTTTGCTTTTCACAGGCTGTATTTATCACTTACCTCAATGATAGCTCAGTCTTAAAAGTAGTGCTGAAAACTCAGAACTAAACGTTATTGAGAAAATAATGGAAACTAATTGCTTACTGTACAAATCAGCTCCAGGATGGGGATTTAATTAAAAAGGTTTAGACTTTAGTGTTTGAAATAGATTAGCCGTTTAAATTAATGGGGACTCTGACTAAATTTTTCAGCTTTGGAAATCTTTGTTTTGATTCCCTCAGCTTTTAATATTCTGTGATTATGACATCTGGAATACTGGTTCCTCAGGTGGGATGCAGAAATGCAACAGAAGCTGATATATCCTCTCTGGCAATAACGAACTCTGCCAGCAGTGGGGATGCTATAGTGACCATGTTTTCAAGGAGTGGAGAGCGAAATGTGTTCTTTCATGTCCTGTCACTAAGACCACTCCCTTGCCCACATTTGTAGAGTACATGTAAGGTCAGGCAGATTGCTATTCACTAAGCAGAATAAAATGTGCAGTTAAATAAATAAAATCTGTAAGTGAATTTTTATACTGACTGGATAAACAACATGAAGTTGATTTATGCAGTAAAGGATTCGTGCTTAGCAAAATCAGCATTTGTCGTATGTGGTTTCCTTCTCAGTTGCCTGCATCAGGAGAAAAGCCATCCATGGTGATTCCTCTTTATCCAAGGGTTCAGCAATGTACTCTGAAAGCCCTTACACCAAAGACCTAAGGATAGAGAGCAGAGGTAATTTCAGTACCTTCAGAACACTGCCAAGAAAATAACCAGCTAAGTATTCCTGACATTTGAGATCACGAGCTTTTTCTGGCCTCTGAGACTGGGAGGGGGAGTGAGAAATACGGAGGCAGAGGATCATTCCCGCTGGGGCTGCTCCTAATTACAGCACTGCCTGTGCACTCGGGTGCCTGGTCAGGGGCTTGGTAATGTTTCGCTGATGTGAGCTCAGCCCTTGGGCCGGGCTCAGCCCGGGCTGTGGGGTCTGTGCTGTGCAATGAGTGCCCTGGGCTCTGAGGTGGCTCCTTCCTGCACAGACACAGGGTTCCTGGGAAAAAATGGGCACAGAAACAAGGGATTCAGGGTGGGTTAAACTCTGACCTTAGCTTTCAGGTTGTTTCTTCTTTAGATTTCTCTTGTGTTTGATAGTTAGCTTGTAATCTTTTAAACACTGTGGTTTAAGTAAAAGTCAATTTTCTTGAAGGGGGAAGAAATACAGACTTTTAAAAAAAGTATTCTGTTGTGATCCCTAATCTTCTAGAAGATCAATTTCTGAAGGCAGAAGTTTGCTTGCAATTATTGTGCTACATGGAAATTTCACAAAAAGGCATTTATATGGACTTTTCCTTGAAATACAAAGAAATAAATTATGTAAGTAAATTACTTGGATCACTAAAACATGCCAGTTAGGATGATTCACAAAGATTAATCTTCACAAAGATCTATTACTCTAAAACACCAAGCAGCCAATTAAAATTTGCATTCAGCTATAAGCTGCTGAGAAATTAAAATTCAGCAAACCTAATTGTGTGACTAGTTCAACCAGAAAATAATCAAACAATAAAGAGTTTGTCACAACCATCATTACGTTAAAATAAACCAGAACTTCTCTTTAGCAGTTTTTTTTCCCAACATCCCTCAAAGTAGGGAAAAAAAATGCAGGACTGTAAGCTTAAGCAGTAATTAGCTTAACAGATGCCTGAAGGAAATACACTGGGACAATTTTCAGCACTTTCCTTCCAGTGGAAAGAATATTCCTTTAATATTGAAGTAAAATGGACCATGTCTATTTACTGGAAGCATAACAATGCTCTATATTTCAGCTGAACAGAGATGAGTACATTTTCTACTGATGTAAATAAGTTTCACTTCTCTGGTCTGGTAAGGGTCAAAAAAGAAATTGTTATGTTATGTTGAATGTGAATGAAGTTCAGAATTGGATTAGAAATGGACTGAAAATACAGACTGACTTTATGGAGAATATGGGGGAGTTGGATATTCCAGCTGGATGTGGGATGAAAATGAATGACAGTCTTCTCAAAAAGAAAATAATTAAAAGGTAAGCTCTGCCTCAATCTGAAAAATTGTCTGATGATTAGGTGACTCTTCATACAGATTTTAGAGTCTAGACATGAAGAAGTTCTTTAAAAATCACTAAGGTTGCATGTGCCTAAAATCTGAAAGAACAGATCCCTCAGCCAGGTTTGATGATCAGTGCTAGAACTAAGGGAATGGCCTGAAGTTGTGTCAGGGTGGGTTTAGGTCGGATACTAGAAAAAGATTCTTCACTAGAGGATGGTTGGGCACTGGAACAGGCTCTGCAGGGAAGTGGTCACAGCACCAAACCTGACAGAGGTCAAGAAGCATTTGGACAATGCTCTCAAGCACATATTGTGATTCTTGGAGATGATGCTGAGCAGGGCCCTGCGCTGGACTGGATGATCCTTGCAACTCAGGATATTCTATGATTCTATGCTTTGGGAAAGTCTATATAAATGTGCAACTTGCTGCACTGTTTATTAAGCACAAACGCTCATCAAGTTCTGGGAACAAAAGCTCTTTTATGGGATCAGTGCTTATTGCTTTGAACATAAAGGCTTCGGCACTTTAACTAACAGCAGGAGTCCATTATTTTGCAGCAGTATGTTTAACCTTCTTATAAGTACGTTTCTGATAATGCCAGAAGTGTCAGTTTAGCTGTCTTTGGCGGTGTGTCTTCCTGGGTGTGATATGAAGTGACAAGGCTGTGGCCGTGATTCCATTCCCTGTGTCACACACATGGGGCTTTCACGGGCTCTGCTGTTGGAGGAGGTATGGGAAGGAAAGCCAGGGCATGTATTAGCTGGTGAAGGGGCTGGCCAAAGTGATCAGGAGCTCCCTGGATTTTGCCAGGGCTTCACACCTCATACCATGGAGGTTTTGCTGTATGGAGCAAACTGCAGCACTTAACCCATTTCCCCAATACCCTCATTATTTTCTGATGCTTAAACACACTCTAGAACAATGGTGCATTCCTGCCCTTATGTGTTAGTGTGGACTTCTCTAGCCATCCCAAGAACTTAGATAGGAGCAGGTGGTAGTTTACACTCAAGATTACAATTTTTTGCAAGGTAATGTGTTTTGGGTTGGGTTGTTTGGGATTTTTTTGCCTGTTCATAGCAACTAAATGGTCTCATTTTATTAGGACTGCCTTTATACCAAAAAGCTTTTTCTTTCTATCCTTATATGATATTCTCTTAAATCTCAGTTGTGCTCTCCTCTGCCCACAAAAAAAAAAAAATCTTAACACAAAATTTTCTGTTTAGATTCCCAACAGATGAAAAATCGTGGGAGTTGCCACCTTCTACAAGTTTATGTCTTCTGCAATGCTGCAGTGTCAGTTGTTATAGATAGATTGGATGTTTTCTACAGTTAAAAAGAAGGTATCTGAATCTATTCTACTAGTGAATGGCTCTGAAGGAGAGCATTGTCTCCTTGAACTGCCTGAGAATTTGCAATGAAATTTATTTTCTGTTCTAACATTTAGTTGTCAAACTAATCTACTCTGGATTTTCCTATAGCAATTATTTCCAGTCACATTTAACTGGGGAAATAACTTTTTGTTAGGTCACTGACTCAGCTGAGTTTCTACTGTTATTTGTATCTTTTTTTTGTGTGTGTGTAATAATATATCTCAAATTTGTCTACATCTGGAAACCTTTACCAAAGGTCATTCCTATGTTTATCAAAATCCACTGTGTATTTTTTATTTCACTGAGTTGTCACTTACAGAATTCACTTACAGATTTATCTCCTTCATTGAAAAAACATATTTTAATTCTGACTGGGAAAATTCATTGCACAAATCAAAATCAATTCCAGCTTCTGTAACAGTTGGCCAATGTAGGCATAAAATGGCATATGAAGTGGGAGAATACTGACTAAAGAAAACTAATGATGTTATCCCCTTGTAAAATACTCTGATGTGTTTTTCAAAGTGGGGTGGTATTGGCTGGGGTGAAAATACATTTTCAAAATACTTTTTCTCTCACTTTCCCTTATTTACTGCTTAAAAAGAAAAGCACTAAGGAAGCTGAGAAAAAAGGGATGGTTTTCTAGGAAAATATTGTCTTTTTATTTCAAAACAGTATTTGCTTTCCAGAGCCTGAGAATTGAACATGCTTTAGAAGCATATTACACTTCACAGAATTTTTGACCAGGGCTGACAATATGCTTTCATTGCCTTGTTTGGCAGAGCAACTAAAAATGTCTTCCTCAAAGTGCTGTGATGCAAAGAGCAGTGTAAGGAACCATGCCAGGAATCACTTGCTTCTTGTTTCTAAAAATTGGTGGGGTTTCTTGGTTTTTTCCTTCTTTTTTTCTTCTTTTTTTTTTTTTTTCTGAAGAGAGAGTTGAAGTGGGCTAACCCCACTTCTGTTGCTAAAAAAGATTTCTAGATTATTTCTCTGCATTTTCATCCTGCTGAGTATGACCTTAATGATCCTGCTGTGGAACTGAGCAGGGAATCTCTCCTGTCACTGTTTTCCTTGTTTTTAAGGTATTCACCTTAGTCTAAACCACTGTGTAGGATTCAATCTTGATTATGGAAAAATGCTGTATGAACGGGGGAATACATTTTTTATTTTGTCCAAAGGTCTTTGTGTCCTTTCTGTATAGAGGACTCTTTCAAACATAATACATCCCTCCATGAAGATGCATTTTTATCTGACAGTTCCACACTCACCTGTTCATAGTAGACTTCACTCTCTGATTCTTATTTATTTGGGTGGCATAGATGAAAAAAAGGAAGGGGTTGTGTCATATCTGTGGTTGAGTGATGGATTAAGGGGGGTTTTGAATATAAAGGAGATGATTCACTTTGAATTGGCTTCCCCTTGAGACAAGGTGGAGAAAGAGCAAGAGCTGTAACATCTTCCTGCAGTCCCAGGAGCTGGTGAGGTGTGCAAGAGTAAGAAGGTCTGTTTCAGGATCAGGTAACAAATTCATTATTACAAGACTGGATGCATTTGGGGAATCAGTTTGACAATTCGTTCCTTGTTTTTTTCCTGGGGTGATGCAGAGCCTTGTATTCTCCTTAGTCATGGTGGATTTCAACTCAGTTCATCACCAAGTCAAATAACAAAAAAGTGACAGTTTGCAGAACTCTTTAGCATCCAAATCACTTTTTTGAGAATAAATCCTGTTGATGTCTCCTCAAGAAAAAAAGATTTGAAGGAGAATAAATGTGCTAGGAAATTTTTGCAAAATACTGTTTGATCTTCCAACCAATTCTCCAAAGACCGCTGAGTTAGATTGGAGCTGTTAGAAAACTTGTGTGTTGTGCCAAGGACTGTTTTTCCTTTCTCAGAACTGTTGCTACCATTTCACAGTGAGTAGGAAACTTGAAATTTGTATGATTTAGATATCCTTTATTATCAGGTGAAAAGATTTTTTTTGTCTTTTTGGTGTTTCTTGGATTCATACTGTTACACAAGTTCACATATTCTTGCCAAAGGTACTGTTGTGATCAGAGCTCTGTTTTGGCCTTCAAATGCAGCAGGAAAATGTTATCCAGGCATCTAAAAGGAAAAAAAAAATGGCAAAGTGTATATGTATATATATTTTAATATTATTATATTTCCTCTGAAAAAAGTGCAATGGATTGGCAGTAAATATTTATTGTTCTGTTTTTCCACTTTGTGTACGTACACATAATTCACATTATCATCAATTGATATATGCTTATATTCAATAAAGAGGAGATCCCTAAGGACAGTAATATAATTTCTCTGGTGTTCATTGAACTTTAAGGTGTTGTTTTTTTTTTTTTTTTTAATAAGATAGATACATTTGCTTAGCATGTGTTCCCTAACAGGTCTGAGTAATTGAGTCATTCCTCACTGCTGTAGTCTCAGATCACTGTTTCTGAAATTGCTGAAAATGGGACTTTCTGTCTTGAATGTCTGAGAAGGAATAAGCTGTGAGAGTACTGAAGTTATTATCAGCCCAGAGGAGGTCCACAGCTCTGCTCAGAAAAGGGCAGCAGGTATTAAAAGCAACCTTTTCATATTCAGCAAATAGTGAAAGAACACATTCCATAAGAGGAACTATTGTTTCTGCTATACCTTTTCCCCTCACTGCCTGGGGTTCCTGGAGAGCCCTGTGCACTCACTGTACCTACACCCTTTATGTGCCTGAAGTGAAAAATCACTTAGAGAACCCACTGGAAAGGTACAGATCAATCCTGGCAGCCACAGTGGTCTTTTTCAACAGCTTTTTTTGCTTTCACCAATAAAACATTCTATGCCGGGGTAATGAAGACCTAAATGCATAGATAGTTTATAAAGCAGTACCTAATTCTGACTTTACTGATCAAATGTAGACAGTTTGTAAGAATCTGGATCAGCCTTTCTCTGCTTCACTTACAGATCCATGATGCAGCTGGGAAATATTAATATTGTGATGTCAGTGAGCATGCCTGAAATCAACAGATAGGATTTTGGAAAGTCTTTTTAGGTCTGAAATATGACTGTTGGATATAATTTAGACAGCAAGCGGTGTCACTTTTTTATTTGAAAATGCTATTGAAAGAAACAAAAACAACCTGTATAAGTATTCATATTTTCTTTGTGTATTTTGAGGGAAGAACTTACAAAATGAGATGATCTGCATGACACATTTGATAGGTCCTTGTGAATGTCACTCCTGTTTTGGTCATCTAGCACAGGAAAGTCTTTTTTCCCATACTTGCAAAATGTTGACAATCATGTCCATTCTGGTAGAAAGAGACAACAGGCATGATATTGGAAAGTGCTCCAAGACAGTTTGTAGAACCGCCTGAAGATATCTTCAAGTGGATGTGGAAAAGAGGTGTTAATTCTTCCTCTGCACCACCAGTTACCTCTGTGATAAGGAAAGAGAGAATAGCAGGCATAGGACAAATCCTGTTTCCTCTCTATACTGTCTGGTGTGTTTTTATTTGCCTTGGCTCTGTGTCCCTCTTTTTCAAGGCAAATACAGACAGGCAGTGCACCACGGCTCTCAGCATCCCTCTTCAACTCTGGTTTTGCTCAAAGGTGACTGCAACCCTTCACAAGCTGAAAGTGCTCAGAAGGTCATGAGCAGGGCATACCACCACTGAACACTTCCTACTTCACCTGGAAATGCCTGTATCCAGCTTTCCTCAGAAAATATATCAATGATCCTCTCTTTATTCCAATACCTGGTTCTTGTTCAAGTTGCTTCTCATTTTGTTGCCATAGCCTAATCTTTTGGAATGAAGTGTTTTCAGGAGACAGTGTTCAAGCTTAGCAAAAACCAATCTATCAATTAACACAAAAGGAGTCAACTGTGTGAAAAAGTTGCTTTCTAAAGAATTAGTCTCCTAAAGAATTAGTCTCCACCTCCACCCAGGATTCTGCCTATAAAACTAAAATCATATTGCAGCTTTGCTTCTGACTGCTCAGGTGAGGTAAGCCTTAGATATGTCCTTCAGTCCTTGCTTAACCACTTTGCTATTCAAAATAACTTCTGTATTTTGGGAAGGTGCATTATCCATTGGCAGACCAGTGTCCCTGCCTCAGAGAGCAAGAGAGCTGCCAAACATCATGTTCAAGTGATGTAGTACTTTGCTGTCCTGCTTTTCCCTCTGCATCTCCAGCAATTCCTTGTTGGGTAAAAGGAGAGCTGCATACATTACTTCTCTCTTGTAATGTTTTAGATCTTCAAACATAAATAACTCCCATGAAAACATTTGAAGGAGTGTTTGAAAGACAAGTGTTCCAGTGTGGGACAAGCGCAAACTGACATCTCTAAACTGCCATAATTTGGGCTACATGGAGCTTTTTATTAACTTCTTATAAATGCTTTGGCTTTTCTGATTATAGTTTTGTACTATTTTTCACAGGCCTACCCTTGGTAAGTTGATGAGGTCTCAAAGCAGTAATGAAAGGCAATAAAGCTGAGTGAAAAACAGGCTGTCTTAAATGCAGTAGATTTTGTTTATTAATTAATGAGCACCACAAAAAGAACTACAAAACAGCCTGTGAAAGGTAAATGGATTTATGCTTGACTCAGAAATGTTTGAAAGATGGTTTCCCCCAGTAGAAAAAGCCTCTCTTTTAACATATAACTAATCCTTAAAAAAATGCTGGAAGGACTTTTCATAAAAAGAGATGAAAATTGCTGATATTTGAATTGCAAATATTTGCAGAAACCACTGTTTTCCCAAAATATATGTTAAGGTGGTTTCAAATTTTGACTGTTCCTATTTATTTCCACGTATTGCAGATCAGCCTACCCCCTCTCCCAGCTAAGTCTAAACAATGCAAAACGTGTTTTCTCACAAAACCTGTACATTTGACTGTCCTAAACCATTGAGATTAGAACCCCCAAGGGGTGTTGTTGCCAAAACTCAGACAATTAGAAACTATCTCATGGTAGCCAGGGAGAAAAGGCATCTGCAAAATATTTTGCAGAACTAATGATACTTTATTTGTTCTCACATAATCCCCTTCTGTCACAATTCACATTTATTACATCTGTTCCATTTATCTACAAATAAAACTCGACAGGTTGCCGTTCTGCCACTAGATTTTATTATTTTTTTTGCCAGTGGGCTAGAGATGTCTGATGTTCACTTCCATCTGAATCCAGCAATTTCAGTCATATTATATTCAAGGGATCACATCTTTATTTCTGTGATAAATTAATAAGATAGTCTGGTTGCCTTGATTAAATTAGCTATGTGACATGGGAGCTGAAGTGAGCTTGCTACATCCATTCTTATTTTGTCAAAGTCAATGGGTAGTACTGAAACAAAAAGTGGGAGATATTAATTTAATTAATACCTTACTGGGGGACAGGTAATTGATTATCTGTGTTATTTTAGCTACCTCTATTCACAGCCCAATGGTATTCACTTAAATAACCAGTGATTCAGGTTAAAAGAGCTGTTACCCTCAGGAACAAGACTCACTGGGGTAGGAACTGGTTTTCCAGAGGGGGAACAGGAGTGTGGAGAGACAGCCCAGTGGCAAGTGTCCTTGTGAGCATTTTGGTTTAGAGTAGAAAGTTGTTTCAGGGAAGTGACTGCTCCACCTTGGAGGCAATATTGAACCAGGGTGCCAGCAGGGACCAACAGCAATTTCTAGTCCACCTCTAGGCCAATAGCCACTAAATTTTACCAGACTTGAACCCCTAGGGAGAAGGGGAGGTAGCCAAGCATAGATGGGTCTTGAGAAGAAAAAGGTTAGAAAGTGATCTGCAAGGTGGAGAGCAGGTATGATCTCAGTGCAGACCAGTTTTATTTCACAGGCTGGAGTTATGTGGTGAGCTACTGCTAATGGCTTCCCATTACCTGGCCATTTACAGCTCTTGTGACATGAAATCTTCATTTACCATACTGCAGAAAAAGTCCACAAACCATTCAGGTAATGACCAAAGGAACAAGTAAAAATTTGTCAGCAATTTAAGTGTTTGCTCAGTGTTAATATCAGGAGCAGTAAAGGCACTTTTATTTATCTTGCAATGCTGATCCAGCTTCCCAGCCTATGTAGTAATTATATGTTTCTTATAACTAAGTCTATTACATGATTGCATTTAAATCATAAAGTTAAATCCATAGTGACTGTATTTAACTTATAACAAGATGCAATTAACAGTATAAATAGTCCTGCAATTAAATGGGCAACAATTACTTCTCTGAATGAGAAGATGTTTTTGGATACTGAGAAAATGCAATTTTAAATGCATTATCATTTTATTGTTATGATTAATTTTTGTGAATTTTGAAAAGTCTGGAAGAAATGGATGTGAATATTAAACAAAGTCCTGTTCTCAGTGACAGTGCAGCAGCTTTTGGACTCCTCTTCCATACTGTCTCTGCTCCTTTCAATTTACCTATACTATGTTGAAGCAGCTGAGCCCTAATCCAGTGAAAACAGAAAATGTCCCCTTCACAGATCTTCTAGCCCACTGCTAATTTTCCATTAAAGATACCAATACAGCTACTCCTCAGCAGGCAGTGATTTTCAAACCTACTTGACTTAAATTGGTATTTATTTAAGGAAGATGAAATCTACTGGTAATTCATCTTCTGAATGTAATTGGTAATCTGCTGCTGTATCCCAGCTATGGAGTTGAAATAGCTTTAGTTGTTATTTTTTATCTACTACCCTCAGGAACCAAATTAGATGGCTAATAGACTGGTCAAAATAACAGAAAATTTGTTCATAATTGCTTAATCAGATTTAAGTCAGCATGTTTGAACCCAAATAAGCAATTGAGAAGTTATTTAAATGTTATATTATTATCTAATTATATCAAAAAGCATAGCCTCCTTGTTTTTTAGAGAGAAGAGGTATATAACAGATTCATTGTACAAATACCTGTTTATGAAACTATCTGACTGCACAATTGTAATTTCTCTGGTACAAAACCACTGATATTTAGGCACACATTCATTGCCATTAGAAACATATTAGAGGAATTAAAGTCTGGTGATTTTTTGTATTCTTGCTTGGCAAATACAAGAATGTTGTTAATGTGTGAAGTAGTATAGACTTAATTCTGTTAAGCTTACATTATAAAAAATTAGTTTCTCTCTAATTACTTTATTTTCAACTCAATATCTCCTTGCTAGGGCTAACACTTTTCCTTGTTCAAGTCAGCTACCAAGAATGATTTTTCCCTAAGCTTTTTTAATCCTTTAGTCTTCAAATATAAATGCAGTCAGTGATAACGGCAAATGTAGATTTCTACCATGCATAATGGCCAGACTGAAGCTGTTTGTTTGGCAAAGGGACATTGAGTTAAGGGAATTGGTGTTAACAGTCAAATATCAACAGTTAAAAGCATTCTCATTAGGGGCTAAAAATGATTGACAGAGAGATGGAGCTACCAAGTGTTTACCGGAATGTGTGAAGGTTTATTAATATTGGCACGAGGATGGTCCTATTTGTCTAGACAGAAAATCTAGTGTGTCTGGACTGTGATTTGTGGGCACCTTTCCCCTTTGTAAACCGTATTTTGTTCTCAATGATAGACATAGCCCTGAGTACAGTGCAATATTGGCCTGGAGCTTCAATTGGCTTTGATTGAAACCTGCTAGTCACAAATAATGGTGTAAAACCATTGCCTTTTTTAATTCCCTTTGAGCTGGGGATCTGGAATGGGGTTTCAGAAATCTGTTGAAAAAACCATTACTTTTCTGATAACATCATTTCAGAACCTTTAAATTTATTTTTCTTTTTTACAAAGAATGTCTGGGATTGCAATGTCTGGAAGAAAGGGACATAAATATCGAAGGGAAGAGCATTTCCTAAATTACTGCATAACACTTTGTGTCCTGGGCACAGTTATTTCTTTTCCACAATGTCATGAAATGGTTAATAAATACAGAATGGAGAAAAAGGCCAAAGTCCCTTGTTCTTTGCCATTCACCTTCTTACTTGCTTTAAATTTTGCAGGCATCCTCTTGATAGTTTTTACCAGCAAATTACTACTTTCAAAACTTCTCTACACCAAAAGGCTACAAACATATACTTTCACTTGCTCTGTAGGTATTTAATGTTGATCTTCTTTTCTACAACACACAAATGTTTTCCAACTTAAATATAGGATCCATGATTGTGTTGCCAGTGCCTATTAAAATCATAATATCATAGCAATTTTGTCACGAACCAGTACGGCTCATTTGGCAGTAAACCTTTGGCTGGGGAAAACTGTGGTGTAGGTTTAAGCCTGATTTGCAGACAGCTCAAGGGGCATGGCTCAGTTCTAACACAATGCAGCCATCATTCTGGGATGTGTGCCTCAAAACAAGTCACAGCCTCAAATAACGGGGCTCTACCTGTTGCTGCCCCCACTGGAAACTATGTGGAGATACATAGCAATACTAGCATTACTGTATTTAAATATACCTAGACCAGAAAAGCAAGAGGTGATTTTCATGTGATAAACGGGATATTTTCAGAGTTGTGGAATATCCATTGCCTGCCTTACCTTTACTGTACTCACATGGGACAAACAAGGAGATTTTAGCAGGTAACCTATTGCATTGTTTTGAAACGAACCAAAAAATCCTGACAATATAAAAATGAACAACCCAACCTTTAGATGATTTAACACATACATTTCTTTAAAAAGTAAAAAGAGCTCATCTTCAGGGAGTGTTTAGTTTGGTTGGTTGGTTTTTAATTCCCAGCTCTGGGTTCCCCACTATAGGAAGGACTTAGATCTGTTGGAGCAAGTCCAGAGGAAAGCCACAAAGGTAATTAGAGAAATGGAATAACTCTTCTAAGAGGAAAGGCTGAGAGAGTTGGAGTTGTTCAGCCTGGGGAAGAGAAGGCTCCAGGGAAATAATGTTGTGGCCTTTCAGTAGCTGAATGAAGCTTACGATGAAGCTGCAGAGGGACTTTTGTCAAGGGTGTGTAATTGATAGCACAAGGGGTAAAGGTTTTAAGCTGAAGGAGGGTAGGTTCAGATGGGATATTAGGGAGAAAATCTTTGCTTTGGAGATGGTAAAGCACGGGAACAAATGGCCCAGAGAACCTGTGGATGCCCCATCCCTGGAACTGTTCAAGGCCGGATTGGATGGATCTCAGAGTAACCTGGTTCAGTGGCAGGTGCCCCTGCCTATGGCAGGCATTTGGAACTAGATAAACTTCAAGGTCCCTTCCAACCCAAACCATTCTATGACTCTATAAAACAAATGTGAAAGACAGTGATGGTTTGTGCTGGTTTTGTTGGTTTCCTTTCATTTCCAGAATGTTTTTTGTGCAAATAGAATTTTCTCTTAAACACAAAATTAGGTTTCAGGAAAATGGGTGTTTTCTGGCAGATTCTCCATCCCCACAGAACTGGACCCCTTCAAACACTGGAAACATTTTCAGTTGCTATATTTCAGTCAGCTCTATTCACCAGATTTCCCAGCATGCACAGACCAGGAGAGAGCTCTTGTGCCCATGAGAGGCTTCAGCTTTGGAGGGGCCTTCCATCACGACGAATTTCTTTTGCTGTAACAAAAGCTGCAAGTGTTAAGGATCAGGGAGATTTTAAAAATGGCCCCCTCATTACCGCCTCCATTCTTTGAATGATACCTGGTAACACATTGTGCTTTTTCAATTTTGCTGTCAAAATGGATGGTGTTTTATGGCTGGTACGTCTCATGGAAATAGATTGCACAGCTCGCTGACGAGGCAGTTAGTCAACAAAATGCACTCTGGCACTTGGTGTAGTGACTGCAATTATTTGACTGGTGGCCAGCTAGGTAGCTCTTGGGAGCCATAAATAGTATTTAGAGGTTGCTGTAAAAGCTTTTTAATTTGTTACACCAGAGTTCATTTACATTGTACACCATATGTCATGGCAAAAGCACCCTCTCTTTGTAGAACATTATGCACAAAACAATATGTTATAAACACAACTTTTTAATGGCCTCCAGAGTAGCTGTAGATAGCTCATCCAGGAGCCTGCCTAAAGATGGATCTGTTACGTGGCTGGAAATCTGAGGTCACTTCGTTTTAGCTAATGAAATAAGTCAAGATTCACTCTGCATTTCAGATGAGAACATGGCCCACTAGCAGTTTAATCTCAATAATGTGAAGTCATTCATTACAGATTAATGCAGGAGTTGTTACTATAATTGGAGGATACCTCCTCTGGAAGCAGAGGAGAAGGACCTTGGTTTTGAAGGGAGGAGGTCTCTGGATGCCCCTGAACCCACTCCTGTGCAGCTGATGTGAAACAAGACATGCAGCCCCAGCAGAGTTCTGGGGAGAGGATATAGCACATGTAGGGTAATTAGCTGCCATCCAAGGCTACATGAATGTACTCCGTGATTTTGTCACTTCAGTTCAGGAAGCTGAAATGGGGAGAAGGGCAAAAAGAGACTACCAAAGAATGGAGCACATGTTTGCAGGAGAAGATGAAAATAGCTTAGCTGGCTTAGCAGTTGAAGGCTGCAAATTGAAGGCTGGGAGAAGATAGGATTATTCTAAATAAATGCATTGGAGAGGATTAAGCATGAGGGAGGAAGAACTTTATAAACTGAAGGACAATGATAGTAGGGGAAAGAAATGGTTAGTCACTGTACATTAGCAAACTTAGTCCAACAATTGAATGATGATTAACCTTTAAACGAATAATTTCCACCCACTCCTTCAAGATGCTGATTATGTGAATGAGATGGTAAATGGAAAGTGTGCACTAACCTGATAAAACACAGCATAGTGATGTTCAACATCTTAAAACCCACAGGAATTAGAAACAAACATTTTCTTTATAGTCTAAATACAGACTTTCTCTCTTTTTTTGCTTCTCTAGCAAAGGAAATATCAATTCATCAAGAAAGTCTGGACTATTTAGGATCTATTTCACCTGTCTGCATCAGCTCAAGCCAGCTGAGGAAAGAAGGTGTTAAGAGATTTCACTCTGAAAATTTGATTTCAACTCGTTTTCTATTTTAGGATCTCACATTGCTATGAGCTTTTCTTTTTCTCTCTTTCTCTGTTCCAGTCATTTCTAGCTTTTACTGGCTGAAAATAATCTACTGGTGCAGGACCCGTGCTTGGTTGGGGGGTTCCTGTAATGTTAATAACCATCTTTCTTATGTTAATAAGCATCTCTCAGTTTGTTTCTATATACTTGCATTTGTTCCCATCTCTGTTAAAAAACTGTTATTCTCAAGTCAACTTGATTTTCAGAAGATCAGTAGCTTTCTGAAGCATTTGTGATTGAAAGAAATATTTTTTCTTTTAAGACAACCTTTCTTTCTTAGTGTAATTCTGCTCTGGCCCTTGTTACTGGCAGAATTATCCTGCTTGGTCCTGCCAAATAAGATATCAGAGGGTTAAAAAAAGAAAATTATATTCAGTTTAGATGGAATAACATCCCTCCATGAGCTTCAGTGGTTTTGAAGTTATTGCAAATTAACTGCAATCAGACTCATAAAACTTGTAAACATGGTATGTGTCTCAGAGAAACCAAAAATCTGCTCCTGAAGTCAGCCCCCTATGTCAGGATGGGTATTCTGGTCACAATGAGTTTTTCTTAGTGGTTTAGCCTTCCTGTCACCTGTATTCATGAAAATATCACTCTTATTTGCCATCTGTGGCACTGGGCAGTATCTCCATGTGAATGGAACTGGATAACATCACTGGAGAAGCTGCTTTCTTGTCACCAGTCTTACATGGCTTCTTGCTTGTATGTCTTGCCACCAAAACTCTTGCTACCTCCTGAGGTGAGGAGATGCCCCAAGGACTTCTTCTTACCAGGGCAGAGCAACAGGGGTCAGAGAAGTGTGGTATCTACAGGCACAGAGGCACTGCTCCAGGAAATAGAGGAGGAATGTGCAGACCTGAGACAGTAAACATCCTAAAGGACCCATGTTCGTTACTGTACAGTCTCCTACGTTCCCTGAATCTTTCTGTTAGAGCAGTGACTTTTCTGCCTTTCCAGATGTAAGGAGAAGGCAGCAAAGCAAAGGCTGCTTCTATCAGCCTCAGTGTCTTCCTATGGCTTGAGGTGGCCCTGCACATGACCCATCCTTTATCAAAGACTGCATCTTACATCTGTTATAGCTTTGGGTTTGGATATTTCTGAAAAAAACTTTTACCAGGTGGTAGAATGAGGACTTGTACCATAATGCCTTGCAAAAACTGACTGTAACTTCAAAGGCAGCAGTGGCTCTGATCATCCTGGTACGCAAACCAACTTCTGCTTGTAAAACTTCCCTCCCCGGAGAAAAGGCTTTTGTTGAAATGCAAGGATTCCCTCCAGGGATGTGTGGCTCTCTTCTTCCAAGGCAGGGACATAATTAACTGCCATGATCTCTCAGCCATGCTGTGCTTCTCACAACACTCAAAGGAGTTTGTTAGATGCACATAACTTACCGTACGCATTCCGTATTAAACCCTGCAATTGTTAAATTCACCTTTTCAAGCTGGAGATGGAGCCAGAGGAGTGAGTCAGTCATGTGGAGCAGGTGTGGCTTCCTGATTTCATTAATTTAGTTAATTGCAGCACTTCTTCAACAGCATCAATCTTTTCTCTGTCTTATGAAGTAAGTCCCTGGTTTATAAATTCGATTGCTGGGGCTGCTTGATGATCCGATTTGAAAATTCTATGCTTTCCCTCATGAATGTTGACTCTGTCTTACTGCCCACTCAGCCAATCAAGTTCAATTTCTATTATAATGAACTTTTGGAGATGTGATGAAATTTGAATGCCAAGGGCTGGCAAAGAATTATGGTATTTCCCAACTTTACTCTGTGATTCTTTCCTTCTCTAAAGCCCTCATTACTGCAGCTCTAAACAGATTTTGATTGTATAAGGAGGGAAGATGCAATTAGTAAAAGTAAATAAATAATTACTGAGGGAAATGGATGTTAGGCTGGTTAACAGTGGTGAAAAGAGAATGTTGTGGTCTGATTTGGAAAAAGGAGATTTGGTATATCCAAGGACTCAGTGCATTTAGATCAGGTTTACGGATTGTGAATACCTACCTCTGCTTTCATACAGGGCTCAGGAACACCTTTGTACCTTGGTTTCTCTAACAACTTTATCAGTCCTCAGAGTTCACTGGCATGCAGATTTTGACAGATTTTTTCTTTTGTTTCCCAAATACTGATGAAGTCCTGAAATACTACACTTAACCAAAGTTTTCAGATGTGTAAATTAGAATACTGAAAGGGAAACCCCTTTCTGAATCAACAGTTCAAATGTGAAATGTAGCTGTTAAAGTCAAAGAATTTGTGCATGCAAAGCTCAAATGTGTGTGTTTGTGTAACATCAAATAGTTTAAAAGGAAAGTATGATCTTACATGGAGCTTCTTTAATTTGCTTGTGTCTTGAAACTCCAGATCTCTGCAAAAACATGTTCCTTCTAACAAGTTTATAATTTTTCACTGCCAATGTTAATTTTTGACTTCTTTTTTTAGTCTTTTTGTATGGCTTGCAAATCTCCTTTGCGTCTTTTAGCACATTTTCAGAGATGTGCCTACATTATATGTGTGTTGTAGTCAGGCAAATCTGTTACATAAATACAATTCCTAAACTTATTCTAACAGATTTTAAAACAGTACTATTACTATCACTACTATTACTACTACTAAAGCCAATAGCTATATGGAGCATTGGAGCTTAGTGAGTTATATCTTCTAGTCACATCATTATTTTACCTTTTTTAGGGTTATTATGTCATGCTATATCAGTGACACAGCCGTTCCAGAATTCAGCCTTTATTTTTGCTCTGTTTAAAGGTGAATCTTGTAATATCTCTGAAAACACACAGATATAATCAGAGGAGCTTTAGTCTGGTAAACCAAGTTACAGACCTGGGGAAAATTGATTGATATTATGAGCTCTTCCTGGAATAAATAAATGGCAAGAGTTTGGCTGTCAGCTGTCTTTTCTGAGTGTCTGATTTCCAAGCGGGTCGTTTCAGAGGTAAACAAAATGTTCAGAGTTTCGCGGACCTGCTTCCACAAGAAACACTCCTTCTCCACTCCCATGGATCAAATCCTACATGCCCTGAAACCACCTGCAGCAGTCCCATTGCAGCAGAATGGGTCGTGCCTTATGAGGCCGTGGGAAAACCGCGGTGACTTGGGTGGCTCAGTGTGTGACAGGGGCTGGCCCAGCCGCGGTGGCCCCGCCAGGCACAATGAACCTCAGCGCTCCCGAGAGGGGCAACAAACCAACAAATCCACTCAGATGCTCCATCAGCTAATGCTCAGCACGGGGGTGATTTCACAAATGTAGGCCAAGGCCCTTTGCAGGCAGTGTGACAGGAAAGCAGGATAATGTAATGTGGCAGATGCTGCGTGGAGGGGAATTGGGGTCATTTTGCATACCCATGTATAATGTAACCTTATGCCATAATTAAGACTCTGGATAGAAGCAGTGTAGAAGGATTAGCTACTGATCCATACATTTTATGTTCTGTTTATTTAAGATAAAGCCTCATGCTAGAGTGTTTTTTTTTTAATATTAAGCCTCTTTAAAGCTTTAATTTCCTTTATTTTCTTTGTAGATGTATATTTTTTGTAATGTCTTTATCTCTGGTTTAGTAAAAAGATATATTTCTAGAACATAGCCTGGCTTTAGAAGTTGGCCTACAAAGCAGGACAGAGATCTGTAGAAGTGAACCATAATTCCCAGGATTCATGGCAGCACTATACCCAAGGGAAAGTATGCTTCCCATTTTCAGGGAAGAGTGGAATAGTCTCACTTCTCAAGTATATGGAAGTGATTGTGTGTGCTTTCTTTTTAAATAATGAAGTTCCCATAAAAACTGGGCACTCTTCCTGAAATATTCTTTCCTCAAGAAACAGAGCTTCCTATCAGTAGACAACTATGACTGGAAAATATCACCTGCTCAAATTCAGCAGAGAGAAATGGGGAGATATGAAACTTTTCTGTTTTCTTAGAAGTCAACTTTGATAGAGAAAAGAGGGGACAGACAGAACTATGTTGCATTCAATTATTCAATGAATTTCTATCACTGGTTATTTCAAATCTTCAAGATTGTGCTCAGGAACAAAAGTTTGGGGCAACCATCTGTTTAAAAAGTGTGCAAGTGAAAATGAAATAATCAATTAGTATCAAAGGCAGACTTTTTATCTGACATGGTAAGTGGAAAAAATGCAAAGTTATGAAACCCTGTGAGCAGATGCCTTAAAGTTTAAGGCATGTTTGAACCTGAAGTAATTTTTTCTAGCTAAGAAAAAATAATCCTGTTTCTCTCTTTGCACTTCTTCTCCTTCTCTCTCTCTTTGCTTTTCTGTACTGTTTTCTTCCTCTCAGCAAATCTCCCAGTGTATTTCCAAGTTAGATAATTCAGCTTTATCCATTTTGTACTTGTTTGGTCCTTTGCAATTCCCATGGCACTTCAGTGGAGCTGAAGGTCTTTGAAGACCATCTCTGTAGAGTTCTGAAGATAGTTTTTCCAGCATACTTAGCCTGAAGATTATCTTCTCCCCTTTTTTGGAAAAGGAGAGGTGAAGAAAAAACCTCAGAAACTGTGTTAATTCTTAAGAGCTACATCATATCATTGCCAAGTTCCCAGAGGATCAGACAATTTCTACTGCCCTATGGTGGGTAGGACCAGAGGCTACCCTGCTCCCTAGATGAAAATAAAACATAATAACCCCTTGTACAAGGACAATTTGCCTGTAAGGAAATTAAAGGTTTTTCTATATTATTGTGTCTGTTTCCTTTCAGAGATTGCATAGCTATGGTTAGGCAAATTCACCATCTGGGTAATAGTGCTTCTTGTTACTCAGCTGAAACAAGGCTTAGAAATACAAACACATCACAAGGAACTTCCACTGGGAAAATCACTTGCAGAACCAAATATCTGACATACCATATAAATTTCACCAAGAACAAGCAACATTCAGTTGAGGCACATTTGTAAACACAAAATGCAAGTCTTCTTAAATTAAAAAAAAATAAATTAAACCCTATGTCTTTTGAATGCCTTTGTGTCTTTCAGTGCCTCCAGTTCAGAAAACAGATCATCATTCATATTTATGAGGAGTAATTTGTATCAATTCATAATTATCTTGTGTAAAATTCATTCTCTCAGTGTATAAGTAAAATATTTAAAAGGCAAAATGGAAGGGACATAATAAAAGCATTTGTCCCTCATCCCGTATGGCAGGACCTTGTCTAACCTGCAGTCTTGAACTGTAAAACCAGTGACTGATTTTCCTGTAGTTAAAAGTTCAAGGTTTGGTTGTTTCCAATGCAAGCATTTTTCCAGTCCTGGATCCTTCCAAAATTAATTTGGAATACAGACTTCTCTGTGTGTACTTGAGATTGCCTTTTCTATGATATGTGGGCTGAGAGCTTCTGGGGCCTGAAGAAAGGTCAGTTTTAAGAATAAGCAAGTAGCAGGCACACTTCAACTTTTGCGGCTGCTCTTCCCCTCTTCCGCTTGCTTACCTGCGTGCTGCCATGATATCTGTTTCCAAGCACTACTGCTATTAATAGTGTTTTTCAACAGACTGACTCATTTCCCCACCCTGGTCATTATGGGCAGCCAGTGACCTTTAGCAGATGAAAGCTTGAGGCAGTGCTGAATGAACCTGTTCCTTGCAATTAAACCAAACTCAGATTATTAATTACATTAAGCTTTAACCATTGCTTTTAATTGCAAATTTACTTTTCTGTTTGGTTGATTTGGTTTGTGTTTTGTTTATATTAAGATTACACCCAGTGGCACCAATGAGAGGAATGTGATATTTTGAGTTGTTAACAGTTCTCCTTTCTCTTTAACTCCTCACCTGAATCCCAATGAATGCAGGAGAAAGTCTGCTAAAGTTGTTGGGTTTTTTATTACTTTTGTTTCATGTCTGGCCCTGAAGAGAGGGGCAATTACATCAGACTCTCTATAGCTTGGTAATTTGGAGATCTACAGTGTGTGTTGTGCATGACATGGAAGTGATTGTGTCCAGGTGTGAGTGACCGGACAATAAGATCTGCAATTAGGTGATTTATGAACACAATCAGCTGGGAAGAATGGCCATCACATGCAAAGTGTGCCAAGGCATCTTCCTCTGGAGACTGTCTCTGGAGCTGTGGTGAATTCATCACGTTCTTTAGATGCAGAAATACAATTCTGTCCCACCATTCTTGGTATTCTTTCTTTGAATGACTAATTATCTCCAATTTTAGATGGTTTTTTTGCACACATCTTAAAACATCTCAGCAGGTGAAAGCACACTTTCAGGCAACTGAAGGCAGACAGCCTCAAAAGGAAAGTCCTTAAAAATCAATATGAACCAGGGGAAAGCTCAGGCCACTTGGTAGCTTCTAGTTGAGTTAGTGGCTGAGAATGGAAGTGCACATTCCCAATTTTCAGTAAAATTACATGAAGTGGAAGTCTATCTGGCTATGTGGTTTTACAGCCAGAACAGAGGAAACATTTGCAGAGGCCTCTGTGTTTTTGGCAAATCAGTGTAATGCCAGTGGTGGCTATAGCTGGAGTCCTTCAAGGTTTTTCCCAACATTTAAAACTACCTTATTTTAAAGCTGTTCCAACTATGAACTTAAGCCTATATTTCAGGCACTCTCCTCCTTGCTCATTGCATGCCAAGCTAACCTGCTTAGTATGTTTCTTCTGAGAGCTGCCTTTCCTCTCAGATGACCAAACAAGGTGTCTGTCCCCAGTCAGGACAGTGAGTGTTCTGAGAGTCTGACTATCTACTGTTGAGTGTATTTGATCCTGGTTTGGGGAACTTCATGCTTACTTATTCCTCCTTTGATAGGAGTAAGGTGTAGGCTGCAAATCATTTTTAATACCAGGCAATTTAAGGAAAAAAAAAGGTATTCGTTTCATCTTAATGCAGTGGGTATTTAAGCAATTACTAAATTTAGTAGTACAAAGTAAGAGACAAGTGTTTTATAAGTATCTCAATAATAATTTAGCTTCTAAAAGTTCACTGTGTGGTTCAGCCATTTAAAAAGTTAACAGGATGTTTATATCCCTGTTTTCTTCTGCATGATCTCCAAAGAACAGGCTCTTGATATGAAGACAAACCTATTTTCCATACATATCTATTTTTTTCTGAGATTCTATTCAAATCAAATTTCCCCTTCTATGCTTAAGGATACACAAAATAGAGTTCATGATTTACTGGATTAAAAAATATCAATTGTCTCACTTCCCTAACAGGATAATGGTTACCAGTTTGTATATACTGTTGTCCCTTGTGTGTTGACAGATAGTAAAGAAAAGCCTTTACTGAATGCAAATGAAAGCCTTAGGACTCATGCTGTAGTTAAGTGGACTATAAATGGATAACTATCCTCAGTAAATGAAGTGCTGCATATATACTCCCTTAGTGAGGCTTAGAGCTCCTGTAGCTGGGCACGAAGTTTTCAGATGAAAACACAGTAAGAAAACGTTAATTAATTAAATCCATCAGCAAATCCGGGTATGTGTTGACAACTTTTGTCTAGAAATGTTTCTCTCAGCTCCAGGATGGGAAGAAGATTTTGAAAATGAATACAGCTCAGTAGAAACATGCTAGTGATTTTTCTCACCAGCTTTGTAGGAACGCCAGGTTTTACTTCCTAGTATGTCACTGTACCATGTTTCTAACATGTTTGGCTATTCCAGGCCTATTCTACTGAAAATGTTCTCACTCTCTGAATAAATAGATATTCAATGGAGGAGAGAAAAAACTGCAGTGACTGGGCACGCCTCCTATGTCTTCATGTGACAGACAAAGCCAACAACAATAAAATCTCTTTGAAGGAGAAGGCATTCAGAAACCCCAGATTTGGTCATCTGATGAAAATGCATTTTTCCTTGCAGATTGTGAGGTACCTCCAGTACAGTATTCAGAGTAGGAGTCTGAGTTGTTTGCTGAATCCCCTGGCTGCTGTGGTTCCTCTACCCCCAGAGACTAAAGGCAGCTTTGATTAATCTGCTCACTTAAGTTCCTAAAGTCTTATGGATTCCACCTTCTTTTTATACAACATCTACTCTGGGAGAGCACCAGCCTCAGAACTATAGACAGAATTCAATAAGAACATTCTTGTTTAAAGAAATAAGCCCAGTGACGTCAGTGGGAGCAGGGCACGTAGATATCACTGGATCTTCAAATTTGCTAGTTAACACTAACATCAAACAAATTACAACTCATGTCTCCTTAGATTTTTGTTAATCTATGAACTGTCTTTATCACATGAATGTAAATTCATAGTGGAAATATATGTTCCTTATTATTTCTTTTTCTCATTTAGTCTGCCCATTTTGTCTCCCAGGTATGTGCTAGGTGCTGCTGTAGTCTGCTATCCCTTGTCTTTATCAGGATTCTGTTTGTCTGTGTTTAGTCTGGTCCTCTTCATGGCTCTTCTCCTTGGCTAATGACAGTTCAGGAATCCACAAGCCAGCAGGACCCTTCCTGCCTCACAGCATCTTGTGCGTGTCTGTCTGCTGCCAATGCACCTGCAATTACCCATTGCTGATGCACAAGCAGAGAAAAGATATTTGGTATTATTAGCCCAGGCATTGCTTCCCTTCCTACACTAACTGAAATGTACATGTTGTGTTGAAGGCCATGAAGCTGTGCTGGCCATCCTTGCTTAGTGAAATAATTAATTTGAATGCTTGGTGTTGCTGTTTTTCAGGGATGGTGATGATGTCAGTTATCAAGCTAGGTAAGTAAATTTCTGCCATCTCTCCAGAAATACTGAATTCTTAAGAAGTGAACTGGGCTACTCTTATTATTTACAACAAGAAAGGAAAGTGTGGAGACTCCAACTTTCTTACATTTGTGAGCAATGAGCACCTCAATGGAGCAAGAGAAGGTTTTCCCTACCAAATACATCTGTTGCTAATGGAAGATGAGGAATGGGTTTTGTAACACAACAGAAGACTTGTACTTTTAAAATAATATTTTGATCTTGAGTGAATAGAGATTTTAGGAAAATGTATCCTGTGAAATAAAACTTTTACTCAAGAAAATCTGAAAAGTTTTTATTTTGTTAAAAAAGGGATATTGGATTTTTGTGTCAACTTTATGTTGCACATGCACAGAAATATAAATGTGTGCAATTGTATTTTAAGTATTGTATTTAAGTATTTTACACAATGAGGTTGTTTTATATATCATGAAAAGACTTGTAAAAATAAAATGTTTTTACTTTTAAGTGCTGCTATAAAATAATTCTAAAGTATTTTTCTCAAGAGGAAAGATGAATGGTTTTTATTATTTAAACAGTGATGGAACTTTCTGTCTTATACTCTGAGTTGTAGCAACTTATCTAAACAGGATGAATAATATGTCCAAGGTAAGACTAGAAATGTTTGGGTAATGTAGAAAATGTGTTAAGATAAGTTGAATTTTACTTTGTAACCTCTCTAATCAGAGAGCTCTTTCAGAAAGGATGTACTAGAACATTTATCTGCCTGGCAAAAGTTGCCTAATATTTTACTCTTCTGTTTTGGACTGATTCAACCCAAAATTATATAGGTACAAACACAGGAGATGTGGGGCAGCCCAAATCTCAGGTTCAAACTTTGCAGACAGTTTAGAAACTATAGACCTTGGATTAAGAACCCAGAACGCTGGAAATGTTGTTATTTCAGAAAAACTCATCCCTAGTTCTTTGACATCCACTTTACCCAGAATTTTGTCTCTTCTCTTGATCCTTTTGGTGCTCAGAGTTGAGACTCTCAGTGCCAAATTGCCAATTGGGTTAACTTCCTGCTAAGGTGGCTGTTAATTTTAACTGCTAGGTGCAACCATAAATCACTAGGACAAAATCAGACTGCATCAGCATCTATCATTAGTTCTACTACATTAGAGAATTAGCAAACTCCCCTCCCTCAGGCAGATCAATCACACAGTTAGCAGGTTCCTATAATACCGTCCCACAGCAACCAGTCTCTACCCGTTATATCCTGCACAAAATATCACCAACCCTTCCCTGATCTTCATACTTCTGCCCAGATATTTAGCACACCAAAATCTCTGGAACAATCTGTGCAGAACACAGAGGGACAGCACCAGCATCTGGGTTGCTTTACAGTTGTCCAGGCAATCAGCACTCGCTCGTGTCCCCGCATGTGAATAGGCTTGGAAAAAGAGGGAGACTGTCTTTTCTCCTGGGCAATCAGCACTGCTACAGCCGTAATGGGCAGAGTGCAAGTGAATCTGAGACTGTCCTAGCCATTCCCATTCTCCAAACATTTATGAGATTGTGACCATATCACAGCTGGCCATTTAGGGAATAGGCAATAAGCTAAAACATTTCCCTTGTAGATGACAGATAGGATTGGGAGGTAGGGACTGATGAATATCACTAAGGCCTCTCCATGAATATCCATACATGTTATTGATGCTAGAGTTAAAACTGATAGAGCTTGAAGCAGAGGAAAGTCTGCTTCTGACATTAGGGAAGCAATATGGAAGGAGCAAACATTTTCTCATTAAACAAACAAAAAAGAAGGAGTATCTTTTTTAAGCTTCAAAAATAGCGAGAATTGATCAGTCTCTTAACAAAGTTCAAGGACGATAGAAAAGGCTCAGATACCCATCAGTGGCCACCAAGATAAAGAGACACAGAAGGGAAGATTTAATGGATGGCGTATCCATTTGATCAACAAGAGGAGAGGCTTTCAAAAGTCCTGCATCGTCAGCCTGCATGGACTGGTGCTGATGGGAGCAAGTGAATAATTAAAAGCAGTTACCCTGTGCAGCATCAAAGTGCCAATGCATGTTTACATGGTATGAAAGTACATTTATATCAGCTAGGGCTTGGACTCTGTGACTGTCACAGCTTAGCCTATGGAGAGAGTGCCTTTGGACTCTCTGTTCTGACATGTCTGCACCATCAAACTGATTCACAGCTAAGGTGACAAAGCATCTCAGTTGTCCTTCTGTCTTGTTGGGTTTTGCTCCGCTTCATCTTCTGTCTGACCCTCTGGTATGCACCTTCTCTCCAAGAACTGAGTCACACTGCACAACTGGGCTGTAGCTGCCACTTTTGCAGCCACAAAGACTTCTGCAACCTGCTTGAGGCCTTGTGATCAAACTGGCAAAGTAAGTTATTAAGTTGATCACTCCTCTATTTTCAATGAAAGCCAAAGTGCAACACTTCACCCCACTGGAAGGTTGTAAACCATTGGAGACTCAGTCAAAAAAACATTCATGTCCATGAGCTGAATATCACCTGGGGTTCCCCAGGTCTGGTGGTGGATGGTTTGCTGAGCTTTTGCAGGAAAGGATGAAAGGCATGAACTCTGCTCCTCCAGAGACAGAAAAGATGATTTTTTCATAGGCCTGGGAGCAATTTTTGTTTTACTTCCACACTGAATCCAACTGAGTTCTGCAGAAGCAATTCCTCCTTGCCTCCCATCCAAAGGCTGGAACTCAGAGCCAATGGCTGCTTTTGCTGCAACTTGCAGCCTTGCCTTCAGCAAATATCGTTCAAGTTCAAAATGTATTTGCTCCTCTGTAGTCTGCTGGAATGGCAATAATCCAACTCAGAAAGCTGCCTGCAGCTTTAGAGAAAGTACGGTGTTGAATGAAAGGAGTTCTAAATGGGAGAAAGTTGATATTGCTGGAGTTTCTCCTATTGTACACACACTATGGGTATGGCATCTTCATGACTTGGACATGCTATGCTGAGGTGATATAAAACTAGATCTGAAGCTGAAGAAATTCTGTTCATGTATATATTTTCTTCTAGCAACTGAATGTTTCCAGGACAAATAGTATGAAGTTTGGAGGGAAGGTTGGTATAGAAGGAAGAGGGTGCATCTCTTACTTTAATAGTTCAGATGTCTTGTCAATTAATATTGCTGCAAGTAAATTCACAGAAAATGCACCTTGGGTCCTGGAAAATGCACCAGTTCTTGAAGTTCTTTTGGTACTTCAGTTTTATCTGAGCAAATGGAGGCTCAAGCCATGTGAATCATCTCTGAGTTTTCATAAAGTAGCTTTATTTTTTAAAATGAAAGGTAAATGACTTCAGATGGCAAACTGCATCAGGAGAGCTAAATAAGGAAAAAATATTGTTACAGTGACAGTAATATTAGCTGCTACAAACAAAAATCAGTCAATAAAAGCACTTTGGAAAGTTAAAAAGCCAAATGAATGAAAAGGCCTCTTCCCAAATCCAATATTTTGTTGTATAAAATATTAGCACTCGGACTAAAATCACCACCTGAGTATAGCATTTTTTTCTGTTTTATCAGCAATCTCTCTCTTTCCCCTAGTAAATTAATTTATTTGTTCAAAACTGCAGTGTGTTGCCAGCACTTTCCAACATATGTATGTAAGATAATGCACTTTTCATATACCCTAAACCTCTCATTCCACAGATTATTGATTGAGCCATGCTGCTGTAAAGACAAACAGTCACATTCTCTTCCTGTGGCTAAAGTGACCAAAACTTCTCTTGCTTGATGAAATCTACCTCATTATAAGAGGACATTGTGGACTGTGTTTGCACGTGGCCAAGCATGGAGCTTGTGTTGAGAGTCACTTGCCCACCATCCTTCTGACTCACACATTTCAGACAACAATTCAGATTGTTCTCTGACACAGGCTCAGCCTGATCTGTGGAGTCTTTCTGAAGTAGGAAATGCCAATCTTTGTCTGTGGACCCAGGAAGTTCATTGCTAAGAACAAGGAGAGATGTAGAACCAGGGAAGGGCTCTTCACCAGCACATCTATCCCATCTTGCCTTTCTGTAAGCAGCACAAAAGTGCGTTGGCTCATAGTCAGCAATATGGGTAATGAAAACCGTCCCAGGGACTGGAACACTTAGATTTGGTTTGGGTCCTGTGACTCTCTTAGGAACAGAGAAATCCCTCTCTGCCTGCAAACCATCAGTACTGTGTGGAGTTAATGCTGTCTACATGAAGATGCAGATTTTCCCTCATAACAATGTGGAGTGATGTGTGGGAGCCCTTATGTTGCCAGTGACATTGCCAGCAGCCAGCTCATCTGCTTTCTTGAAGGCTCATATGTTTCATTACCCTCAACTCCTGGTCTGCAGGAGATTCTGAGGTCTGTATTTTCATGCACTTTCAGATATACTTGGATCAACAAGGCTTACCCTACACTTTCTGTCTTGAAGACATACTTGAATTTTGAGCTAAGTTTGACCTAAACAATTGGGAAATTTTGACCCTGCCTTCTAGGTAAGAAGCCAGGTCAGTTATCCAGGCTTTCTCCACCACCATGGACGGTTTCTGTGACTCTGTATCAGAAGACAAATTCAAAAAAGGATGCCCAAACTCAGTAACAGATATTCTGGCTGTGTCTGCAGCGCATCTTCCCTTTTGTGTGCCCAAACCCTGCCTGTGTTACCCAGCCAACCTCAGGTGTTTTATACAGATTTCTGTGCTAAGCCTGTGATTTACAAGTTTTGTGACATTTGCCTAAAATTATCACAAATGAGCAGCAAGAAGTAAGAGCAGAACTGTTCTTAGCTGGCAGTCATGGCTGGAGTTTGTCTCTTCCAGAGGCAAACATGTAACCTAAATGTTGAAGAAATACCTGCAAATGTCGTGGAATCAGGAGGCAAAGCTGAGAAGAGGCCATGGCACTTTGCTTTTCATTTTGGACACACCAAAAGCCCTGATGCTCAGGTCCTTCACAGCCAAGGAGACATCACAGCATCACACAGAAACACAGAATATATTGAGTAGGAAGGGACCCACAAGGTCACAAAGTCCATGTTAATGTCCCTGTGTTTATGACTATGTCTCCAATCCTGTATCCAGTACCACATCAGCCCATTTCTGCAGCAACCCAGCAAAAAAGTACTGTTTTCAGTTTACTTCCAGCTACCAGACAGTACCAAATTTGATGGTTTTTAGTTTGTTTATTTTCCCTGACAAGGACATCTGTTTACTAGAACTCATCTCCAGTGTTAGTGAACATCAAAAGGGACGTCTGTGAGACTGCAGCTGGATTTAGATAGTACAAAGCCCTTCAAGTGACTGTTTAAATCTCTTTTTCTCTGCTGCTTTCCCAATCTCCAAATAGAAATGGGCTAATTTTAAATGCATCTCCAACATTTTCCCAATTTATTTAATGTGTCTGTCCCAACTTGTGCTTCAGGATCACCTTTGGGGTGAAGTGTAGCACTTATTGATTTTAAAAAAATAGAATCGGAAAATAATAGCTATCCTAAAACACACACATGCTTTTTTTTTTTTTTTCTTTCTTTCTTCAATAAAAGTAGACAACTGGGGAGGTGGGGAGAAGTGAGCAAACTGAGGAGGATCCTTCTTTGTTATTCTTCTCCTGATATCAACCAGCATGCTCTTAATCTCAGGAAGATCTGATTTAGGAGTGCTGTGTATTCATGTTGTATGCCTATATGACTGTTTATTTAGTTGTGAATTGATTGATTAGGAAATAAGGGCTTTTCAAGTTGACAGTATAAATAATGAAACTTTATTAGTGATATATGTGACACATTTAACAATGCTAATTTTCTGTACTGTTCTGTGTAATTCACTTGCCTTTTTCAGTAGGTTGTAAACAATAGAAGGTTTCAGGGAAATCACTAATTTGTTGGCTTTCTAAAAGGCAATGGAAAGGAATCTAGAATTTAGGAATATTTCTGGAGTGCCATCTAGTGGGAAAAGAAATGAAGCCACAGGAAAATGGAAGGCAAAACACAGCTTTGGAAAGTATGTCTCAATACACAGAACTATCCCTTCATTTTCCTATACAGCTAAACATAAGCAGCCATTAATAGATTTTATGCAATTTAGTTACAACTGTAAAACATTATTTTTTTACATTTTTATTAAGTATACCTATGAATATCTATATACATGTATATATGGCAGAAATAATTAAAATTAATGCCTTCTCTGCTTATAGTTTTTGAAAAAATAACAAATGTGTGGCCTAAGCCCAGACTTAAGATTTGGTTTAATCGCCTCATGTTATCACACCTCAAAGGCTTTGCCATTAAATCTTGGTTTCATTTTCACTCTTTTGATTAAGTTAGAGACTTCCATATTTCAAATGGTGATATATTGAAATTGAAGACCACTGTTATGAAACAAGCTTTAAAAGGAAAGAGATTTAAAAAATTGTGTAATTGCCTCATTTCTTCCAGGTATGGTTTTATCAGAGGTGGTGCTTGGTCATCCTTAGCAAATGCACACCTTCTGTGGTTATAGCAGACTCATTGCTACCTTTAAAGCAGGTTTCTATAACCACTTAACATCTCATTACATAGGTAATTTTCAGGGTGTCCAAAAAACCCCAATTTGCCTGTCTTTGCTGATGCCAATTTTGCAAGGGTAGCCCCAGGGTTAATGAAGAAAATACCAGGAACTCACCAGATTTTTCTTACTTGCGGGGCTTGTTTGGGGCAGGCTGGCAGAATCAGAGGGCAGTACTTTTGCATTTATCTACCTTCCCACTGGGGATGGATTGTATAGCATTTTGTAATCCAGATGCCTTTCTGAGGAGGGATCGCATCTGGGCAGGTGTGTACATCTTTTCTGTTACAGCTGCCTCCTGGAAGGAGAGTTTGGTGATTTCAAAATAACAGTTCATGCTCCTACAGTTTACTTGGTGTTCAATACCTGTCAAAGGATGCTGGTGCTGTGTTGGGAGTGTCCCCTAGGATCATTAGTTTCGTAAAGACTTACAGCAATATCAGCTCTGAGAAGTGTACCTACCAGGCATCTCTGTGGTAGATGTTTTTGCCTTTTCAATCAAGAGCAAGAAAATCAAGTCTCTTCACTTTCACCTGCTTCTTAATTAATGTTCCTCAAATTTGTCTTCAACCTATGGCCTATTGCAGGGAATTATTTATGTCAGAGAAGAGCCATGGTTATATTCACAATGACTGGCTTTGAGAGTTAGAAATGTTTTCAGTAAGCATGTCATCTGTCTGAGCTGTGAGTCTTTGAAAGGGAGAGATTTTGTCTATGGTAAAAATAATATTTGCATTAGAGAGGCTAAATGTAGTACATTGTTATGTCCATTTGGTACACAACACTGGTAAGTTTATTGATTTCAAGATGAGATAAAAGAGGGGAATGACAGGAAAACTGATGAGAAAAGAAATGTGAAACTGAGGTAAGAAGATTTTTCTATTCCTTCTGAATATTGCATAAGCTGTGAAGGAGAAGACTCTTACAACAGTACCAGTGAGCAATTAGCAGGGAAAAGGAGTAGGGAGGATGTGGTGTGCAAAGTGCTGCTTCCTGCTGAGTTTAACCCAAGCTCTGCTTTTGCCTTTTTGAGTAAAAAAAAAAAAAAAAAAAAAAAAAAAAAAAAAGTAAAAATATGTAGACATCACCCTTGCAGCCTGTGTGTTTGAAAAGTCGGGTGGAGATTTTGTCAAAGGAAAATTTTAGTGGCAGCGTGAAGGGTTCTTTCTCCAAATATACTGCTAAGGTTCTGACAGCAATGGTGAGAAAGAAACAGGGGAGGGAAGGAGCAGAGAGAAGGTACTTTGGTGCTAGGGAAGGTCTGTTTTCTAATGAGGGCAAAAAGTAGATTGAGTGTTTGTTGTACTTTATCAGCTTTACTGGTTGGTATCTCCCTATATCTAAGAACTCTCAAATTCTTTTGAGAAGAACACATTCTTTCTCTATTTGGAGGTGTCATGTAGGCCTCTGGTGTATTGTCTTCTGCTCTAGTATAATTGCTCTGTATTTTTATGGTGCTGTGTAGAGTGGGTTTGAGAAGTTAGGGTTAGGATTAGGGCTAGGGCTAGAGTTAGGGTTAGGTGACTGAAATCCAGAACATAAAAAAGGGATTGGAATGGCTGCCTTGAATGATGCGGACTTGTAGCCTTGAGATACAGCAAAGGGGTTCAAACAAGCAATACGGATCACACTCCTCTGGGAGCCCCAGGTTGGATCCCACTCCTGTGACGGATGTGCCTGCGCGCAAGCGGCTGCAGATGGGCGCCATAAATAACTCCCATGTCACAGGAACAGCTCCCGGAGGCAGCGATAGCGGGAAAGTTGCGCTTTTCCTGCATTTCTATTCCACTTCTGCTTTCCCCGCTGAGGTTGATTCATTCTGCTGCAGTTTCAAACAGATGCATTAGATCATTTTAGGTTGAGTTTTGAAATCCTGTTAGGGAAATGTTTCCAGTTTTCACCCTTATTGCCAAATCACTCCTACTTGGATCTTGTCGTGTTCCTGAAGGAGTTGTGAAGGCTGACAGTCAGTGGTCTTGTAGAATTAGGAACTCAAACTTTATGCCCCTGAAAAAAAGAGAGAAATTTGTAGTTTTATCTTAGGGATAAACTCGAACTCTTGAAGATCCTCTGGTGTTTGACTCAAAGTATTTGATATTTATTTCCTATGGGAAGAAAATATCCTAATTCATGTTTGGAGATGTCTCCAGTTGATTAGTTGTGGGTATTTTTACTTCCTCTGAGCCTAGTTTTATTTCACTCATGAGAACCTTTATACAAGCAGAAGAGCATGCATGCTTTTGAATTATTTTTGTTTAGCTAATATTTCTAAAATATTTGGGTAGCTGTTTAAAATATGTGACCTGCACCAAATACATGTGTGAATACAGCATGAAAAAAGATATTTTTGTGGCTCTTCTGTGCCACAATCTTAAACTAAGTGAGGAGGACAGAAGGCACTTTCTACTGCATCAGGTACCCTTTCTGTCTGCCTTCACCTTGTTGGTCACTGTCAGTGCAGTGAGCATTGAGACTGGGAGTTTACTTGCATCTCTCCACAGGTCGCTTCTGGTGTTTTCTAACATTCTATTCTCACCAGTCTTTAACAGTTTTTTTCTTTTTCATACTGAGGTGGTCAACATTGCATTTAATAGTATATTCCTGACGGCAGTTCTTCATCGCTGTTGTTAAAGAGTGATGAGTTCAGGCCAAAATACCATGAAGTTGATGGAAGTCTTTGCATTGATTTTCATACTCTCCAGTGTTTGTGCTATGCATTCATTTCAATGGATGTTGGATCAATCCCCTCAGAATGCTCTGTGAGATTAGCCAGAAGTGGAAGTAAGGTACCATGGAAACAAAAGGCTCGAGTGTAATCCAGAGATGAGAATCTTGTTGTTACAGATGAATTTACTTAGTTGCCTTTCATATAAACACAAATATAAGAAAATTTACAGCAGCCTAGGTGTTAGTGTAAGGACTGTATCTTTTTAATTAGTCTGATAAATATTTCATTAGCAACTATAATAAAATATTGATTTCAGTGTCTCCATTAATCCATATTACTTTGGTTCTGTACTTTTTTCACTTTTAATAATTTAGCAAAGTCTTTTACTGGACACTTTCCCCTCTGACTACTCCAGGATGGGTAACAAAATTGTTGTGGAAATAAAATTATTTTTTCCCCTGTGCCATCTCTCCTAATTCAATTAATTACACATCATGTCATAGCCTTTGGTTTTATTTTATATTTTAGATATTAATATAAACCAAACTTACTATTTTCTTGAAGAAAACATTCCCTTCACACCCCTAAGACTCTAAAATGACTGTTCATAACATTAATACAGAGCAATATTTCTGAATAGATGGTATACAAAAGAATCCTTTCCATGAGAAAGGGTAAAGCATTCTTATTTCAGAGGGAGTCTGGTCTGTTTTGGATAAGCTAGAAGCTTGAAAAAAAAGGCAAAGCAATAGTTAGATACAAAGGAGGAAAGAGAAGTAAAATATCAAACGTCTTGCTGCTTTGCCTGTTTACATTGCACACATGCTAAGGCATTAAGGTTAACAGTCAGGACACCTAATTATCCTCACACAAACCCTTCCAATAATAGATGAGTATTGTTTTCTTTAGAGCAGTTGAAGTCAAAGCAGTGCTTTGACTAAATATGTTGACCACTTACCACTATTTGTAATTGTAAAGTATATGTTTAATCTCCTAATATTTTCAGCAGTACATTAGCACAGAATCTGCTCATTGCTTCCTATTTCTTTTCTTCTAGAAAGTCAGAGTACAGGGTGGCTTAACCAGATCCTCAGTGGCAATTGTGTAGTTCTATGTTAACATATAATGGTTAAATATATGTTAAATACTGAGTAAACGCCTGGAAAGTATATATTCAGTTTGATCTTCTAAAACCTCGTGTAAGTGGCGAGTGGTATTTCCTTTGCTTTTAATTTCTGTGGAAACATTGAGCTTGGTCTTTAATTCCTCTTAGTGCCGAAGAAATCTTCTGGCATTGATTTGTTTACAGTGGCAGTATAATAAATATGGAAACAAAGACATTAACTGCACCAAAGTCTAACTGGCAGGCTTTTGGCATAGTGTTTATGGTGTGCTCTTGGTCATCAAACCAGTGAAAGCACTGGTTAATGCCCAATGTAGCAGCTAATTTCTGTCACATGGATATTTGTCTGGGAAATTAGCCTGGGTCTGAGCCAGATGGAATTGCAGTTTCACTAACTTTGCAGCTCTATTAGTTTGAAGTCAGGAGAGCAGACATGGCCTTGACAAGCATATGATTCCGTGCTGCATTGCCTGTCCTGGGAATCTGTTCCGCTTTTCTATATTTAACAGATGAAAATGTCTCCAGAGTTCATCAAACAGTTACTCAAGATATCACAAGCTGCAGCTGGCAGCTGGGAGCTCTGCAGTTCAAGGTTAATGGGACACTAATTAGTAAGTATATAGGGATATCAGCACGTAACACCCACTTTTTTGAGCAAGTAGGAAAATGAATTAATAGTCAAGAGAAGGAGGATCTTTCTCCAGCTGCCTCCAACTCCCTGCAGCTCTCATTCCATCTTCCCACAAGCTTCCAGGGTAAGTGCTACAGTGAGCTCCTGCAGACACAGCTGGGAGCACTGGGGAGCCTTGCAGAGCTGGCTGGCATGGGAGAAAGTAGGTTACCCCTGGAGAAGGTCAGGTTAGGATTAGGCATTGCTTTACCCCTTTCCAACCACTTGAGACACGGTGAAACCCTGGTAGTGTGACAAAAATGCTCCACAGCCCCGGGTTATGGGAAGTGTCCTAATGCCAGGGAAAACTAGCAGAGAGCAGCACCCAGCTGACAAGCAGCCTCTCTTCTGGTGTCAGCAGAAATTGAGGGTAGGAGAATAAATAGGACTGAAAATTGCTGGAACACTGAGTTGAATAATAACCAGGGAATGCTGCTTCTTAAAGTGGGAAAGAGCAAGATTAATGTGCATTTTACCAAGAGATAACATTTTCGCAATTACTATTAAGTATCTAGAAGTCCCTAATTCAAAATATGGATAATTTACTGTAAATCTTGCCACTGACTGCCATATTTTCAGTATCTCGTTGCTGTAAATTTAATAGCTGCAGGAAAAATTGGGTTCAATATATGTAGCATCGCACCCTTCTCAAATCTTTTCTTCTTTATAGAAGCCATTCTTTCAGGACTCAAAACCACATTTCATTGGTTAGGAATCCCATCTTTATAATTTTGCGTTATCCAAGATAAGCCTGGGGGATAAAATTAAAAGCCAGGTTTGATGAGTTTGGTTCTTAACTTCCTTGTCATTTGGCTATTTGGGACATTGATCCTTTAGATGGCTTTATGTCTGACAGCCTATATTCCTAGTAAATTCAAAATTAGTGACTTTGTGTTCACGCAGATCTCAAACTAATTTTTGTCAGAGACTTTTGAAAATGTAGGTTACACAAACTCATCTGTGGTTCAATAACTTTGCTGTCTCCTCCTATAACTCAGCTTTTCATTTTTACCCAGATCATTCTCCATTGTGTTCCTCCTATTACAATATATTCTCCTTAGTTTGCAGTCAGGCATTGGCAATGAATGGGAGGGAAGGTGAAAGCTTCATGCATCACAGAAGTAGCATAAGAAGGAATAAGTTGCTCAGATGTCAAAGCTGTATGAAGTCTAACCAAAAGGATAGTACAATTACCTGGGAACATTCAGGGAAATGCACTGAAAATGACAGGCTGAAGTTCTGTGGGTATGAAGAAAAGTGAAGCTGCCTTGCAGTGGGGAAAAAGGCAGTAATGAGTGAAGAGTGCAGCTATAACACTGCTTTAGGAATTATTTCAGGTTGTACTGTTAATTAAGGAGACAACTCTACACTTTCATGCTTCTTTCTTAAATCAGGAGTAGAATTTCTATTTCTCACGGGATTGTTCTCAGAGACAAGACCAAACAGTCTTACTGGTATCAGCTCAGGGCCTTGGAGAAGGAGTGCCCTGAAGAGGATTGCACTGAATCCTACTCACAAAAATGTATCTCTGGAAAGGTCCACACTGACATTGTCATGGTGCTACAGAACATACACACAGCTGAGTTGTGGAGCAGCTGACACCAGACAGAGCCATGCCACCCTCTGTGGGGTCAATGTGGCTTTGAGTTTGAGGTGAAGATGACTTTTAGTCCAATTGCTGCAGTTCCAGTTTTGTCCTACTGAGGTTTAATTAGCTTGCAGAAATGCAAGCAATGAAACTGCAAGCCCGAGATGGTTGCTCGATAAACCTTTGGGATGCTGGGATTTGATAACTGGAATGACCCAGTGACATTACAGCAATTTTCTTTGTTAGGAAAACACAGCCACGGTATTCTCAATTTATAACACTGGGTTGCTCTTCAGAATGTCTCTCTAGTTAATAGTAAAGTGCAAAAGTGTTGTTAACCAAGATAATAAGATAGCAAATACTGATGGAAATTTGATTGCAAATGAGCGATTTGCGTAGCAAATAAGAATTAGATACCTTAATGTGTTAACCAAATAAGAATCAGGAAACACTTGGGAAATTAATGTGTAAAGTAGACAAAATAAAGCATTCAAGGCATGCTGGTCCCTGGATGTTTCGTTTTCTTTCCCAATTGTCAAGCCATAGGATGAAAGTTACACATAAGGGAAGAGACAGCCCACCTCTTTTGCATCAGGTTTGTTCACAGGAAATTGTTTCTAGTTTTAGGACCTGAATGTCCAAAGTCTGTAGGTCTTGTAATGTTCTCAGATAGATATATGCATGCAGGCATTAGTAAACATCAACCCCACAGCTGAAGCTGCCTCTGTAATGTTTTCCAGCTGTGTTACCCAATGCAGTTTAGAATATGCTGTCTCATCTGAACACCTGAGACACTCTCCACAAGCACAGTGTACTTGGTTAGAGATTTCATTACCTGAATATTTTCTTTGATAACTATCTTTTTTACTAACTTTGTCCTGTTTGTGCTATGGTGTTTTTGAACCTTCTGAAGTGCCTTTTCTTATATTGCTATTTGTGTCTTCAAATAACAGAATTATGTCATTTTGGTAGCTAAGCAAAACCAATGTCCTACTGCTGAATAAATGCTCCGAATGAGACTCTGACCTCACTAAACAGACTGCAATTTGACGGGACCAGGCAGAAAGAAAATTCTACCTTTGTTGAGCTGAATACAGGATAACTTGCATGGATGCATAGATTTGACTGTCCTACTGCACATAGGAACGCTCCGTTGAGATGGACACTGCATGCAAACCTCCTGAGTCCCAGTCCAACACTTTATTTACCCTTCATGTTACCATTTGGCAGGGGCCTTTGTTCCCTGACAAAAGCTGAGGGGAGTTTACTTGACAGAGAAAGCAAGTCATAATGTTTAATTTATAGTTTCTTGTTCTTTATTCTTTTCCCTTTTACTTAATAGTATATAAAAATTGTTTTAGAGCATCTTAATGAATTCAATACTTTATATAGTGCTGTAATTACTTTGATGCAAGTGTCTAAAACCACGGCCAATCTGTCTTTTACATGGTTTAAATGCATGTGAAGCACTTATTTCTCCAGTAAATCTGGAGAAAACTGATTTCAAAACGGGGAAGAAAAGGCAAAAAATAAGGTAATTGATATTCTTACAAGCTGTCTGCAAAGCATTATTATAAAAATAATTGCATTTTCAGCTAATCAAAGATGTGTTTAGGAGTACTTGTGCTGCAGGAATTATACATTCAGAACTTGGATTGATAGCTGCTTGCCTGAATCTTCCAGAGGCCAGGATATGCTATTCAGTACAACACATTCTTATTTTCAGAGCATGCTTAGACTTAGAGTTGCTTTGTGAGGTAACCCAGTTCCTTCTCTTCCACACCTCTCAATGCCAGGGGAAGTCAGTGATGAAGAAAAGTAATTTAATTAATTGGATGAAATTAATTGAATCTCATGTGATATCTGGAAGATGTTGATCAGCAGGTAGACAACCTAAATTTCATACTGAGTACTGCTTTCACTGTTTTGTTGGGTTTTTTCCAAATATTTCTGTGTTTAGCTCCCTCAGCACTTGCACACCAATATCAGCACAGTCCAACAAGAGAAACTCTCTGTTGCTTCCTTGGTCCACCTAGTCTTCAGCATAATGCTGACAGGATTTTCCATGACAGTAGGTCTGCAGTTACTTGTTCATTAATATTAATCAGAGACAAAAAAGTAATATATGCTGATCAGAAGTTCATTTCCCTGTTGTTTGCTCTCTGACAGTCTAACAGCAATGATAATCTGAGCTTAACAGGCATTACAATGGAAATCCTCCAAATGAAACACAGAGATTAGTGACTTCTCAACAGTACAGCCATTTCCTGTGACTGCTAAAGTGACACTTCCTATAGAAAGTGGAGCATAAATTGAAGTGCAGTGCTGCCACTCATTTCCCTCAAGAGCAGGCTTTGCTGACAGTCCACTCAGTTTGAAATGCTAAGCTGTAAATCTGTTTGCATGATAAGATTTAATTTTATCTTTGTCATCATCAACATCATCTTCAAATTATCTTCTTTAAATAGACTCCCAAGATTTGAGTTTTACTTGTCTGAAGGGCTGTGACAGTAGTGCCCTTTGCCATTGTGCTTGAGATTTCTTGCCATGCTGACCACCTTCCAGGGTTTCAAAGAGCCAGGAATATCTAATAGCTGTATTGGAAAATCCTTTTCATGTGATGGTAGAGTATGAAGCAGATCATTTTTCAGAGAGAAGGTAGTTTAGCAGAATTACTGCTCTCTGGGCTGTTACCTCCTTCCAGTACAAGAGCATTACAGTTGTATTTTGTCCTCTTTCATATGGGGAAAGGTATGAGAGCACTGAAAAATGGTGAGAATTCCCTAGTGCTCTTCTCACAGTATTGTGAGAACTGTAGAAACCCTCCTCCTGGTTTTACAAAAACTACTGAGCCCCTGGAGAAGATCCAGAGGAGATTTGTACCTTATGGAGCCACGCTTTTCCACAACCAAGCACGCCTGAAAGGATGATCCTTCCTTCTCTTCTTCATGAATAAGGCAAAAGTTCTCTCTGGAATCAGAGAACTGAAAACCCAAGACGTCAGAAAGTGGTAAAAAAAGACAGTCCCTCTGCAATGTACCCAGCATGCTGCCCTAGCAAGCTGTGTGTTGCTGGAGCTGTGTCAGTGGGAAGGGACACAGAGGGCTCTGCTCTGGTCTGTGTGCAGCCCCCTCAGCACATGCCCTTGCTGCACCACTGCCCTGTCCTACTCCAGTTCTTTGATGTTTAGTGGATTTGTTGGCCCACTGGAATATGAAGCCATGGAGCCCAGGAAAGGAAACAGAAATAAGCAGAAATTCAGGTAGTCATAGGAGAAATCAGCTGAAAACCTCTTCTTTAATATATAAGAACCTCCAGGTCTGGTTCTGGGGGGGGTTTGTTCTTTTTTGGTTGGTTGGTTGGGTTTTTGGTTTTGTTTCTCATCATAAAATTCCTTTTGTTGCAGAGAGACATCAGAGCTCAAAGACCTGCTTCATGTCACTGAGCTTAAGAAAGTAGCCCCACAAGGGTAGATCTGTCTCCTTACTGGTTTTCAAGACAGTTTTCAAAATTCAGTTCTCAGACTGGTACTCAAAGTGGGTGGCAAGAAATCTGAAGGTTGCCTGTCCCAGCTTTAATCTTCCAGCTCATCTCCCATGGAATGAAGTATTTTATCATGAACATTCATGACTCACCTTATTCACATTTTACTTGTACTTCTTCATAAAAATACAGGGCACATTCATTGCTAATTAACAATGACTTTGTTATAGTGATTTAGTTTGAAATTATTAGCAGCCCAAAAATATGTCTTGCGGATAATTATTTAATAACTATTTTATTTAGTAAAACTTAGTTAGAAATTAATTTCAAGTGCCTTTACTGAGGGCGGTGGGGCACAGAAATGGAAAGACATGGTGTTCCCTTTGAGTGTTCTGGTCTCAAGATTGCTTTTCCCATGCTGGGGAATAGTACAAAAATTTAAACATATTAAAAAGCTATGTTCTCTTTTACTGTATGAACTGACCCACAGACGCTTTATAAGATTACAGCAGGAATGATGAATGATCTTTCTTTTTATTTCTATATAATTATTTTTCTAAAAAAATAGATTATTTGCCTTTGTTACAAGTCGTCCAATGTTTAGGGCTTGTAAGGCTATTTCTCTTAAGTGGAAGCGCTGATGGTTTGAGTCAAACAGCCCTTAGATATTTCTTTCTTTAATTGACCTGAGTGCAGTATATGTGGAAAAAACAGTGGTAGGCAATTTCTTTGAGCAGAGATGTCCACCTGTGTGACTCTTGATCTCTGTATGACATGAAGGATCTTTCCTTCTTCCTATAATGTTCTTCCTCACAGCTCTTTCTCTGTCATCCAACCTGTTGCTACCTCCAAGAAGTTACCTGAACTGCCTGAAAAGCAGATCTTATTCAATTGTTTAATGAGATAATAGGAATTTGATTCTCCAAATGCTATTTATTTGCATAGAGGTAAAGGGCTCTTATTACTGATTAAACAACAGTTGTTGCATTCAGCAACTTCTACCACAACAAGATTTTTTTATGTATTGGCTATGATACCTGTGTAAGGCAGGGTTAAACATCTGAAAATATTATTCTGATAAAACTGGATGAAAAAAATTGGCTTGAAGGGTGTTACCAGGGTATGACAAAGGTTCATGGGACAGTTTTGGGATTTTTAAATATTTGTGCTGACACATACAATTGAATGAATAAATTAAACAACAGTCCTTTTTGGTAATGTTTGTCTAGGATTTGAACCTCTTTGACCAAAGACTAAGGGTAAACATTAAAGGGCATGTGATGGATGCAGGGCTGGTTTCCTAAAGAATATCTGTACTGATTTTTCCTTAAAAGTCTTTTTGATGGTGGTGTTGCTGCTGGTTTTTATTCTTGTATATTGCAGTTACTGCATCTCTAAATTTGCTGATTTGAAATATAGTTTTGGAGCAAAGCTGCAAATTTACTGTTCTCACAGAAAGCAATGCATTTCCAGGTGGAAAAAAAAAAAATAGCACAGCAGCTCTTATGACAAACATAAAAATTTCAAAATCAAGAAGAGCTTTCTTTGACCTGTTCTTAGTGTTCTTAAGAGCCTTGGAAGCAAGATAAGAGGCCTTTTCTGAAAACTAAGTCGCTGATTTAGCTGCAATACCTTGAGTTCTGACATTCTGAAGTAGAGGTTCACCGCAATACTTTTCTCAAGCCTCAGTCAAAGGAACATCACAGCATACCACTTATCCTTCTCTGTTACCCAGTAAAAAAGCATCTCCCTCTTTTTATGAGTGGAAGAGATATTTTTAGATTTGAATTATCTGACCCTTGTATCCCCTTCCTTGTATATGAATCAATAAGCAATTTGAAAACTAAAACATCAGATCTGGTAGGATGGTTTGTATACAACAGCTGTGACCAAAGACAGAGAGAATATGGCTTGGAAACAGCATAGGAAGTCGTAACAGCGGTTGCACCTAATTGATTTGGTTGGGTCTCTATTTGATATAGGTTAGCTCTAGGATGATCCCAGGAAATTTTTCACCTTTCATAGCGTGTATTTAACCTTAAACACATGAGCAGGTTGCAAAAAGACGGGTTGATGTGCAGAGACTGAACAGCTGGACAGAGAGGAGTTGCCTTGCACAGGCACAGTTTCATCCATTGCCTGCTCCCCAATGCAGGTTGCATTTGTTACTGGCAACCTGGAGGTCACGAGCCTCCCATAAGGGGCAGGGATATGGATTAGTTCTGGGACTGCAGCTGTAACACTTTGGTATTGCAAATCACACACTTTCCAGATGATGAAGGAGCTTCTATCATAAAGTGGCCTAAAGATCAGGAGTTTTAAAATGTAACAATGGATTCAAAGTCTCTTTTAATTTGTCTCTGCCTGGTACAAAGTAGATGAGCCTTCTGCTGACAGTGTTTCTTTTTAAGTTTTCCTACAGGTCAAGCAACCTCAGAACAATTCAGTGGATTATTTTTTTAAAAGAGGACAAGGTTAATGTATTTAACCACATAACTCAAAGAACTATTGCTTTGGGGAAAAAAAACCACAACAGAAAACAAAACCCTCTGTGTCACACAGGTAATAAAAGGAGCTAATTCCATTTTGGCCACTTCAGGCTAATTTGGCTGAGTCATATAATGCAAAAATTTTTGCAAATAACAAAGTAGGAAACTACATTGCAAAGATTTCACTAACACAGAAGAGGAAAAAATAAATTAAACAGAAAAGATTGCAGTGGTATATCTGTGTTTAACCTGACAATTTTTCAGGATATTGCTGAAGTCTCCTGAACTAAAATTGATTTGAATTAACATAATCCCATTTTATCCATGAGCTTACTATTCTTATTACTGTCTCTCAGCCTGTCATTCATTAGTTCTGCTTAGGAAGAACTGAATTTGGGACTCCTGATTCTGGATGGTATTGGATTATGCCTCTTTTACTTATTTTGGTCTCTTCATGCTTTATGAAACAGACCATGAGGATGTGTGATGGTTGGGAAAAGAACTGTGATCCCTGCATGGCCCCAAAACCTTCCCAGAGAGGGGTGGTGGTCAGCCTTGCATCAAATGCAGAGTGTAGGTATTCCTGTTTGTGGATTGCCTCGAGAGGTTTTAGGTAAAAAGGTGAATAGGGGAAACCACAGCCCATTTGTACCCTTTGTACTGGTCCTACAAGATCCTATTATGGGAATATGCAATCTTGAGTGGGATCTATTGGCAATTTATCCGTAAATGAAGTACTTCCAGAGGGATCCCTCACATGCAGAGCACACCTATGCCCTGTGGCAGCAGTGAACTTTATTTTTCTAACCTTCTGTGGAATTCTTTGAGAGGCTTGTAGCTGGTTTTGGTTTTGGTTTTTTTTGAAGTCAAAATACAGCCTGAGCTGTATCAAAACGTTGCCCAGAAGAGAATGGATCTACGGTGCAGGTTGTGGACTGCTTTCAGGTCTCTCTGTTCTTTGTGGGGTAACTTGCAGCATTTAGTACTGGAGCTTTACCCATGCCTTGACCAAGATGATGCCAGTACACATGAGGCTGAAGAGGAAAGGAATGAATGCACCAGCTTGATGCTGTTGACCTTGAAAGAGCTTGTACATAATGAGAAATGCAACCTTGGTATTTATAAAATCTATGCTGAATTTATGCAATAAGAAAGCACTGTCAGAGTCTAGAGATGTATATGTTGGTCCACAGGATCAACTTTCTTAGTTTTTCTGTCTCCCTGAGAGACTCTCCAGTTCTTTCACACAGGAACATATTCAGCTCTGAGGCTGACTTACTGGAAAAAATGTTGGAGGTTACATTACAATGGCAATAAGCACACACATAATTTTGGTATGCTCATTCCAAGTCAGATCCCATCTGTAGACCACAGTGATCACTGCAGCAGAAAGAAGGACTGTATTAGTATAGGATGAATGGAATGGACAGGTGGGGGAAAGTTAGACACTTGTCATCAGTGGCCTGTAGGACTGTGGGAGGGAGCATGGCATTGTTACATTCTCTGAAGAAAGCAGTAGATGCATCTTGATGACGTTATGGATTCAAAGGACCAGGAAAATTTAGAGTTACTTCATTTTTCTCTTCTGTTAAGAGTTTTTAAGGACTCTCAATGAAATCTGGCACAATCTTTGATCTACATTATTCTGGGGAGAGATGCTTGATCTGGTATTCTTTATAGTGGGAAATATAGAAACTTTGATTTCAAAATGAGCAAAAAGTGCGTTTAGAGATGTTAAAAAAAAAAAGTGGGTGGGCTGGTGTTACTGCTTTTATCAGTCTCATTCTCATTTCATTTTCAAAAGGCTCACGTTGTGTTTGTGCTTTGTTTTGCCTCTTCTGTACACTTTAACACACATTTGTCCTGGAGTTTGATTCTGTAAAGGTCTAGGGAATGATTGTGGATGTAGAATTTCCCTTTCCATGGTTCAAATATTACAATTCACAAGATCCATTTGCAAAAGATAACACACAGTTGGGACACAAGAGAATTCATTTAAAATAAATATGGGCTAAAACTCTTCTTTATTGAGAAGGAAAATAAATCATGTAATGACAGGTTTCAGGTGTTATTAGAGTTCTACATTTGGTTTTGTTTTGCTTTTCCCAAACAATATTATCCTGTAAATTCAGGAAGCACTTAGAAGACAGACTTGCTGCAGCTAGAGATCACTTTCTGTTAAGTGTACAAGTGGCTACTCTTTGCTAACAGAGATTCTAACAAACAGTCTTACTCTTGCACAGAGAGTTTAGTTCCTCTATTTATTTGCTAAGTAAATTGTGTTTAGTGGCTTCACTATAATTCTAAGCCTGCTTGAAGAATCCATGCTGATTACATAAAACACTGGAAAACCATTAGCCTAACTGGCATATATTAGTTTTGAGACTGCTTTGGTTTTAGGAACTCGAACAATTCTTGTTTGAGATGATCTGTTGTTCCAGTAGTTTAAATCTTTCCCCCTGTAAAGCTGCTGTTAGAAAAGATTAAACCTGTGCACAGACTAATGAGGTGGAAGAATTATGGTGAAACTTAACACCAGGTCAGAAATGAACCTCTGGCCCCCTTTAAAAATTCTCCTTACAGAGCAGTTGTAGAAGTGTGAAAATGTTCTTTGTTACCTCCTATGCTGGATTTTGCTACCACCTATTTTATCTACTATTATGTGGCAGACACTTTTTTTTCCAATTACGATTACCACACCTATTCTTTACTAAGAAAGCTCAGTGACTGACATACATTCTTTATTTCCTCCCTTTCCTACTTTACACATCCAATTGTATTCACCATTTTGTCGAATTCTGCACAACCATGAGTGTAAAACAGTTGTCTTGGGAAAGGAGTGCTAATGATTCCTTAAAATTATTACTTGGGTAGCTCTTTTTCACCCATGTTCTTCAAAGCCACAAAACTATGTCATTGTTAGGACTTTTGAAAGCCAAACTGTTCCCCTGAGTAGGCTCTTTGACAATGACTTAGCAACCATCAGTTTCCAGAGCTCACTGAATCCAACGTTTCAAGGGTTTCTCGATTTCCTGCTGGGGTAATGGAGGACAGACTTGGTCTCTGCAGACCCTTCTTTGAAGATGTCAAATTTGGGGATGAATGTTAACGTTTTGCTTGCTGATGTTAAATCTCATGTTTTCAAGAGGATGGAGTTACACTCCAGAACACACAACCCTCTGCCTCACACTTGTTTGCAAGCTTGCAGCGTGGCAAAACAAATTTGATTGATGAGGAATCCACAGGCATTTCTCCAGGACAATTTATTTTTAAAAGCATTTTTCTCTCCTTAATGTCCATAACTCTTAACGTATGTGGGCATTTCATTTTCAGTTAGATGAAAATCATTGTCTAACTGAGGCCATTTTTTCTTTTCCTCCTTTCCTTTTTTCCTATTTCATTTTTTCTACTTTCTTCCTTTCAGTGAATTACTAGCTGGCAGCCTGCCTCTGCTCCCTTGTGCTCTGGGTTGAAGTTCAAGAGTGCCCTAGAGCTGCTTAGCTGAATTGCTGAATTAATGACATCCAATATGACCTGTTAGTTTGAGGGTGAGAGAGGGAATTTTACAAGATGATGTATACCAAGCAAGCTCTGTTCTTATGTAAGTGCCCCATTATTATCTAAATTAAATGGTTATAACATCCCGGCTTTAAAAAAAGTACCCCATTACTGTAAGTTAAAGATTATTCCTTCTTTATATCTCTATTACTGGGAAACGCTCAAGAACTTCCCTATTGCTGACCTCGTAGGCTCATATAGTGCAACTTCTCATGGCTCAAGGGAAAAGGTGCAAGCAGTGAGCCAAAGGAAGAAATTATTCTGTCCCATTTTAACATATTCTTTTCCTCTGTGTGAGGTGACAACTTTGTACATTTTCATTATGATATAGGTTATGCACTGGAGAGGGGTGCCAGGTGTCAATCTTAGTGTCGTTCAGAAAAGACTTACCTTTTAAATATTAGGGACAAAATCAGTAAAAGAGAGAGAGAAGGGTAACTGATAGTTTTAAAATACATGACATTAAATGCAAGGGCAGTGAATGATTAGCAAGTCAAGATTTCAATAGCAATCAAGGTCCCAGCTTTAGCAGAAATATAAATCCATCACGGGAATGCCGATCTGGAGTATTTGCATAGACATTAGTAAAGTATGATGGTCTTTCTTGGTGGCAAGTTATTCCACCTTTATTGATAGCAGAGAATTGAATTGCAACACCTACAACATCTACCTGCTTCCTGAAACAAATTCATGTATGAATCAACCCATGCCAACATCAGATGAAGGATTTTTAAAGTTGCTGGCTTTGGGATTTGGAAGATGGGGATCAGGAAGGTGTTCTCAATTTTTTTTCTTTTTTAAAATTGTGTGTGTGTGTGTGTGTGCATGAATAAATGATAGTAAATGATAGTAAAGTAAATTAATGAAGGTTTAGTAGGTTATAGTTTTCCACCAGGCCTTGCAGATAGTCTTCTACCATGACTGTCATTAACAAATCTGTTATTTTAAGTGACAAAGCTTTGATTAGGTACACAAGAGCTTTACATTATCTCCTCAATGTGAAAATAACACGACTAAAGAGCAGCCTCATGATTGAACACATTATCTCACAGCAAAGACACAAATTTGATGCTTTCCTTTTTTAAGATATGTGTTCTGTATCCCTTTATTTTAGTTATTTCAAAGATATTGAAATAGTTCTACTGATTTGTCTTTTCATCTGCCTGTCTACATTTTCCTACTCTCATCTCAGCAATATTGATAAAAGGATCTGACTTAAAACTCCCTGATATTAAAAGACATCTTTCTCTTGGCTCAGAGGCTTCCTGAAAAGCTCCTTCAGCCAGCTTCAAGGACTGGAGAGACTCAATTCCTGTAAACAGAGCAGAGCCAGGGAACTGGATTCACCCAGATTCCCACCAAAACTCAGTGTCAATCAGGTTGACAAACTCCAGCTCAAGAAAAATTGTTAAAAATCATGAAGCTTTGCAGCTCTCATGTGAGCTCACTGTTTGTGTGACAATGTTGAGTTTTCCATATTTGCAGCTGTCCTATTCTTAGTAGATAAAAAAGAATTTAAAAAAAATCTTTATTGTGATATAATTTAAAAAAAAACTCCATCACAAACTCCACATTATATATCCAAACAAGCTTCACTGACCTGCCTCTACCCTCTCTTTTCCTTTTTAATCATCTAGAGTAAAATGTTATGATGAAAATTAAATTCAGCAGAATGCTTTTTTGATAGAGCAATCAAATTATTTAATGTCAAAACTGCTGAAGCAGGATGCCTTGAGATTGTTAGACTTTCCTCCCCAACACGCAGAGACACACACACACACATCCAAATACGGTTCCAGAAAAATCTAGCTGATTTTGCAACAGGACATAATTCCTTTAAGGAAAGTGGTTTTGTTGATAATTTTTCTCCTCTTCTAAGTAGCTCTACTCAGACTGTGCAGGAAAAAGTATGTCTTAACTTTCCCTTGAGTAACTGAGCTTATTGCATGAGATCAAGTCCAACATGTATGAAAAATTAACATTTATCATCAGTTTTAGAGTCAACATGGATCTGTGTGTGCCATTTCCTTAGAGAAATAAAGTGAAGGGAGGCCTGAGGGAACTCATGAGAAGTACAGGCCAAAGGCATTAACATCAAATGCATGAAGGGCCTGACCTCAGAGGGGCATCTCCTTGCCAAGCAAACGAGTGACATTCCTGCTTAACCTCTGGGTCATGAGGGCTTCAAAATGACCAGTAACACGTGAACCCTGCACCTTCTATCTACCACTGTAGCAAAGGTTCACTCCCTACAAATTTTCCTTGAAAGCCTCCAATGGGGATGCTCTCCTCAGCTCCAGCAGGAGAGACTTATTTCCACCTGGCAGGGAGTAATGAGAGGCATTTCCCACCACTGTACCCATATATCTGGCTGTGGTCTGTATCATCTTTTCAGATGTATCCAAGAACAATTTTGTGCCATGGCTTTCTTGCCAGATCATGGGTTGGGAGTAACACCAATAAAACCATGACTAATAGGTGTTCCATTTTACAGCTTTTTCGTCTCAACTGCATAATTGGAGTGACTACCTTTTTCTTCCTTCTGAAAATAAATCTTTAACTTGCCCTGGACTTAAACGTTTCTATATCTGAGGCACTGTGCATTTAATGTATGCTGCTAAGTGCTCAATGCAGAGGAGTTGGCAATGTGAGTCACTGGAAGGTTATGGTGTCATCTATGTGCCTGCTCCTTTTGCTCTCTATTTGTGTCTTGCAATTATATATAATGTGTACAGAAAAGCTTGGGGAGCAATTAAGCTACTCCATTAAAGTAAATAACATAGACTGTGTTTGTGTATCTCATTTAAATCTTTGAAATGTAAAATAAAGAGACAGATTAATGACTACAGTGTACTTTGAACACAAAACTCAGCTAATAAGACACCCCCTAATCACTGATTTTAAAGAGAATTAAACCTGGCTATTAATAAACTAAAATAGACTTTAACCTGACTTGATGTGGTAGAAATCCCATTTTGCTGGTAATCCAATACACACAGGTAATTTTTTCTTCTTTTCTTGGATTTATTTTGAGGGCAGCGGAATGAATTTTCCTTTCTTCTGATCAGGACAGTCACATTAAACAAAGCAACTTCCTAAAGTCCAGAATTTTGAATCTGTTTCCAAGAGAATTGATTTTTTCCAAACAAATGCATTCAGTGTGACTGTGAAATCGAAAGATCATTTTATTCTCACAGATCTAATTTGGGCTGCTGGTTGCTGTTACGAAGGTATCTTATCGCTAATCTTTTCTAAACTGCAGCTGATATGGTTGGCAGCTGTTACAAATGTCAAGAGCCTCCATACAAACATACAGAATAAGTAGACCTGAAAGAAACCCTAGAAGGAAGCTCTGACTGCCCCATTCACTTTCGTTTCACCTTATAGAAGTTTGTAAGTACATGCTTCTCTGAAAATCAAGGGAGTCATAAGCACTTTTTTGATTAAGGATGGATTTATATACACGCAGTTGCTTTCCAATAGCATGACATTTTTGGGGTTCAAAAATTCCATTATCATTTCTGTTCTTTCAGAGGCCTTTTCATCTGCAAACAAAATTATATCTCTCTCTTAGTGATGAAATAAATATGACTTAATTCACATATGTCTGAGCTTTGAAGCATATTAAAAGATACTGTGAGCCCCCAAATATTACGGGTTAACACTTTTGAAATCTACAAAGGGTCAGAATATTAAAAAAATTTACAAAGATTACTAAATTCTTTGCCAACTATGATTTCTTCAGCCTGCATCAATTAACCACAGGGACAGGCAGAGTCTTGACCTTTTAAAGACTTGAAGTAGCTGGTCAAGAATAATAAAGGTCAGAAATTAGGGGATTAGCCAACCTTCATTAGCACTGTGCTGAGTCGTGCAGATCTCTTACACTGACAACCAGGACTGCTTTTCCACTGGGTCTATCTGGTGGTTCAACTCTACTCCTTCTTCCACAGCCAACCTGATGCTAAAGCTTAAAAGAAAATCTATTAAAGAGAAAGGCTTTGCCTTCTGTGGATCTCAGTTTATGTCCAAGTGGAAGGAGAATAAGTGTAGCCATTTCTAATATATTACATGTTGTTTTTAAGTGCCTTTGTGGTTACTCACATTGCAAATAAAATCTAGGCATTATTCCAGGCTGGTATAAATCCTGAGGTGTCCTGTTTAGCTAAGACTTCTGTCCCCAGATTCATCCCTGCCCCATCTCTTCAGAGAGAAAACTACTCTGATGATCCTTCTGCAGGTCTGGTGGGAGCAGGACAGGAACAGGGCCCTTCAGGGACAGGGATTGTGCCAGTAGCCGCCAGTCTGAGTGTCCTTTCTGCAGAGAAGGAAGCAACATCTAACGAGAACATAAGGGAACCTCAACTTTATGTCTGAGAGGTGTTGTATCACTGGACAACGGGAGTCAGTGGTCCCAGAGTACTGGGCAATAGCAGTGGCCAAGGGTTTTCCGTGCCTAAGCCCAGAAGGGCTCAACAGGCTGGTCCTCCTAGGGAAGGGGTAAAGTGCATACAGACAGACATAAAAATCCCACCACTGCTTCAGACACTGTCTTGAGAGGAAATTAAAAAATGTTTTCCTCCTCATGTTAAAATTCTCTGCATCCTTTCACACAGCAGCATTTTCTCTTGGCTGCATTGCTTCTCTTGTGCTTGGGTGTTGGTGTATTTAAAAGTTAATGGAATGTTGGGTTGGAAAGAGAGGGGAGGGAAGAAGAAGGGAAATATGGAAAAAAAATCCAGGGACAGATTTTGAAATCTGAATCCTATTCTCAGACTGATTTTTCTCTTTATTTGCTCAGCTGCTTTTCACAGCCGCCTTACTGGCACAGACAAACCTGAACAGCTTGCAGAACAAAATGACAGGAAGATGGAAGGATAATGTGTGTTTAAATATCATTGACCAACCTCTTTCTTGGCATTCTCACCGTGGGGAAAGCTTGTTATATACTGCCTCCTTTAATCATTTGAGACAGGGCTTTTCCTCCTGCCTATCTATCAAGAGAAGAGAGGATCTTCCTCAAATTGTGAGATGTAGTGACGGACAGGTGAATTATTAATATTGTTTGCCACTGACTTTCCTTGTTATTCTTATTTGTTAAGTTCCCAGATGATGTGACCCATGATTTTTTCAGTCTGCTGAAAGCCTGACCCACTCAATCACATGCAAACTGCATGCGATCACCAAACAGATTTGAATTTGAGAAGTTTTTAAAAAGCACAGTGAAAGGGAACAATTTTGGTACCTGGAGCCCAGTGAAACAGAGCAGAGAGGAGCTGATGGAAGGCTGATAATACACAGCCTTCAGTTAATGAACTTGCTGCCAAGAAATTCATCACCTACTGTCTCCCTGGGGCGGTGATGTGTGTCAAAATAAAAATCACACACCTTTGGTGAAAGAAGACATTTGTTACAGCTAGCATCTGAAATGATTAAAATTTAAGGAGATCAAGGATGGAGATAGAGAAAAATGGCTCTTCCTTTAATTGGACATTGTGTTTTTCCTTTCTTCCTGATGAAGGAGGTTGTTTATTTCCTCAAGCAGATTTTGCTCTGTGTGCTTCTCGTGTGTGTGTGTGTGTCCGTGTGTCTGTGTGTATGTGTGTCTGTGTAAACCTTATGTGAAAAGTTGGAGTGCCTAGCTGTAAATCAGGAACCACTGGTTGAAATTTACACAGAGATGTATAATTTCTCTCCTTTCAGACCCATCTGAAGGTAGGGGTTTTCTTCTTATTTAATTATTTATTTTACTTATTTAATTTAACTGGCTTATTGGAGCCAGTTAAAATTATAAAGTGCTTCTTTCCATGCCACATTTCTGGAGTAAGAGACATTGTAACCTCAAGTCCATTGAAAAGAAATTGAGGCATAGGGAAATTTTTCACAATTTAATTTTTAAAATAAATGAGGCTACTGATTTTGAGTGCTCATGTATTCAGAGCTGGATGCAGCCTGCATACCTGGAATTTGCATCTGAGGCCCTGGGCTCAGCTCTGAGGCTTTTTATTCATCAGGAAAGCATTCCAAGAGGATCACTGGCTGAGCCATAAAAAAAAAAAAGTCATCTGCCATCTATCTCAAGGCAATCCCCAGATCCTCTGGGCAAGAAATAGGGTAAATGTGCAAAAATCCAAGTGACTGTTCCAGAAATTAGGGTCACCACAATTTTGTACTTAAAAGGTTGCCAGAATTACTGTATTTTATTTTTTGAATTGACAGAGTGAGCAAGTGTGTGTAAATGCATGTGTCTGTGAAGGGGAAGGCATTCTTTCATAAACTTTTTTCATCAAATACTCCCTCAAAAAATCAGTTTGAGGTAGATTCCTAGCCTCAAATTTCAACCTAAAACATTAAAGCAGCTGAACAGAGGTCTTACTCCAGTCTACACTAAAGCAAACATTTTAGGTAAAAGTATCAGCCCTCTGTAACAGCTATCTCTACTTAGAAAAAGCACTTAGGAAGCCTAATGTTAAGTGTATGCTTATGTAACTTGCTGAATGGGGGACCATATGCTGTAAAAGGCATGTGGTACAGGGATATAAAGTGGGTAATAACAATAATGAACATTTGCATAGCCTTCTGTACTCTCAAAGGGATGTAGGAGCTGTAAGTATAGAGCATCAGTGACAGCAGGAGATATGAAAATGCAAGGTAGGTTTGCCTGGTTAAATCCTATCCTCAGTTACAACCTCGGTAAATGCAATCAAGCTGGATTTACTAACTAGGCAGGAAGAATAATTCAGCTCAGGGTCTTTTATGTAGGTGAAGGGCTGTTTCAAAAATAAAAACCTCCTCTCTCTTATTATTAGTGATTTCCATTTTCCTATTAACGTACTGCAGAAAATATTGCTTTACCATGATGGTGTTCTGAGCTCTAAAACAGATCGATCAAATCAAGCCAGCCAAAGATGGTATTCCTGGCCGTGGAGACTGATTTGCACAAACCCACAGACGAAAAAATCTGGAAGTAAAGAAGGGGAATGAAAAACAAGAGAGATTTTTAAGGATATAGATACATAAATTTGCTTCCTTCTGGACAAGTGACTATGTGTGTCTAACCTCAGAATTGGCCTGTAATTAACCTCTTAAAAAAACAAAAAAACAAAATCAACATTAATCCCACTAATGTGTGACAAACAGGCAAAAGAATGAATGTTTGGCAGGATGCCAGGCAGCATCAGAGAAGCTTTAGTAAAATGAGATTGGAATTAAAGAGAGAAGTTTGCATTAGAAAAGTACCTCATTCACAGGTCCTATTTCACTGAGCATCCTAAACAGGAGCCAGGGAGTGGTTTCACGGAGCCAAGACCTGGGAGGATCATAAAGAGCTTCTCAGTCCAGCTGGATGCTGTGACTGACTCTCCTCATGGAAATTAAATGAGACAGCTCACAACAGCTGCTGTTGACCACCGCTGCAGGTAAGATACTGCATGGGTGGACCACTCAGGTTTATGTGAAAGCAAGAGCTCGTGAAAGTCTGAAAGACAGGCACCAATCCATATGGCTCCTGTTAGAAGGACAGTCTCCTCCTTGAGCCAATATGAAACTTGCCACACTCCCTGATAGTTAAATTTCATTTGGAAAAGTAGAAAGCATCTCTTACTTTAAATCATAGTTTAAATTCCTTCTGTGACTTTCCGGAGCTGTTTAGGCTCCTGTCACCGCTTTCACTTGAATCTCATTTCCAAACTCACCTTCCAAAATATATGCTTGATGTTCAGCAATACCAAAATGGGGTAATATTTGAATCTGAGACATTAAAGTCTCAGTTTCACAGTGATGAAAAAAGAGTGAAAACATTGCTGACAGCCCTATTGTCTGCCCAGTGTGTTTAAGGGCAATGAGGCTTTGGGAAGTGTTCCCCCATTCCTGGTTGCAGGGCACTGTAGAAGACAAAGGACTGCACAGCTCCATGCCATATTGGGCAAATTAATGAAAATTATATACACTGATGGTTATGAAATACATAGAGACTGTGTCTGGCTCAAAAAGGCTCCAGCCTTCCAAGTGTTTGGAGACTGGAGGTTATGTTGGAAAAGCACTCTGTATAATTGCTCTTTTTGCTCTTCTCCAGGTTTCTGGCCAGAGTCAGAGTCTAGAGAGCAGTCTGCATGGATCCTTTCCTCTTTCTAACCCTAGGGTCTGCCCCAAAATACTGCACTGAATTTATTAGACAAAATCTGTTTTGTTTAGTAAAGAATAGGCTGTATGTGTTCTGAACATTAGCAGGAGGAAATGTTCCCCTCCCAAGTAAAAGGTCTTTTAGTAGAGACATCAGGTTCAGCAAAAGTGTGAGCTAAACCTACCCAACTGGAAATACCCTGAGAAAGAGAGAGGGTGAACAAAGAGAGGAAAAATCTCTTGCTGCAGACCTTTATATCCCCAACGTTGCTGTCAGTGAAGTTGTGAAATTCACAGGAGCTCAGCAGTGCCAGGGAGCTGATGTCCCCAGAACAGGCCACTGATCCAGCCGTGGCTGGCACCACCAGCTGCATTTGACACACTGACAGCACTCTTGTGCCTGGCAAGCAGAGAATCTTTCTGCTGTGATTTGATCTTTTGTCAGCATGGAGGGAAATTTTCCAAAGCAGATAAATTAATTAATCAGGTTAACCCTGAGAAGTCTAATGATGAGCATTATTGTATTTAATCACCAGTGAATCTGGAAAATACTAAATAGCACTTGAGCTCTGTTTCTTTAATGACTGTTTTAAAAAAAGAAAACAAAAAAAAATCAAAATTAAAGGGAGTTAATTATGTCAGGTTATCAACATTTAATTAAAATGGAGGGAAGGGGTAGCTGTAATTTGCAACCACCACCAAGAGGAACCAGATAGGAGACTACAGTGCAAACCTGTGACAGGCTGCAGCTTTTAATTAAAATTGCAGTTCTTAAAGAGAGCCCTGTGTCAGATGGATTCTGGTTAATTGCTGTCACTCTTGCAATATTGCCAGCAGGATTCCTTAGTGGCTTTATGTCTTTAATAGAAATCTATGCGTCAAGGGACATCTTCACATCAGGTTACATGCTGGATCTGTCATGTGAGGTCCCCATTCCCCTCTGAGGGTGATACTGCACATGAATAATGGACTGTAGCTGTCTATCTCTTGGGAATGTACACGCTCTAGATGGGATGAAAGTGATGCTGCTAGACAAGCAAGGTCCATGTCCCTTCATTTGAGGACTGATATTTCAGTTATGAAGGCAAAAGACAGTTTGCACCTTTTCGTGATACTGGTGCTCATAGATGTGTTGAAAAGACTTTGGCAGTGATGGGTTGGCCCATTAATTCATTGTCAGTTCTCAGTCATTTCTCTTAACTTATCCACATCCTTGTATTATCTGCTGGGAAATAACAATCCATACAACCTTATAATGGTGTTTGAGATCTGCACATAAAACTATCATATTGGTTAAACCGGCATAACTACAAAGTCCTACTGGCATATACATGCAAAATGTGAGGGAACCAGGTGAATTCACTGCAGAAACAAATAGTTCATGACCAACTTACAGTGTCTGGAAAAGTCAGAGATGTCCAAGGTAGTGTTCAGAAATACATACACAAAGCAGTGATAAAGCACAACAAGGCAAGAAAGAGATGGCATCTGCTTAGTGCTGAGCAACAGAGAAATGACACTTGTTAAATTCACTGCACATATGCGTGTACCTACTTGTGATAATAAAGACATTGTTTTTGTTTACTAAACTACAAATATACACAAGTACACACAATATTTGGAAAGAGTTGATTTGGGATTCAGAAAATACATACTCAGTTTGTTAATATGAATATGGTAATTCAAAACATATCAGGCAAAATCTGAATTTTTGTTCATGGTATCTTCCAGTAGAGGTAGCAGCAGTCTATGTTGAGTAGTCACTAGTAGTTTTGGTTGTTTTTGACATAAATATCCTAGAAATTTTAGCTTCAATGGAAACTAGTTCTCTGTCTTCTGTCTCTGTGTTCTCACACTTTTGCCTCCTTGGGGTCCTGTTATCCCCAAAGAAAAGGTGGTGGAAGTTTACAGAGTTTCATACTCTTCAAAGTGTGATGGAACAAAGTTTTCTTATTGCCAGAGGACGCATGGGAAGTATATTCAGTGGTTGACCTACCAGACTTACATAATTATTATATTTCTCTGTGAATCAGAGAACAGACAGCATCTGTGAAACTATGTTATTAGGGTTACACCTATGTTTCATCTTGTGTTAATCTAGTCAATAAAATCTTCTTATATACAAGAAAGACACTTACTTAATGTGGCCTTTATCTCAGTTCACTGCTGTAAAGAAAAAGAGTGTTTCCTGCTGGCTAACTAACAATTTTTGTTTAACAAACATCTAAACAACAACAGCAAGTCTAATGAATATTACCTGTCAATTAAATTATGAGAGCATAAAGTGTGAAGAACCCTTCAGCTGCAGCAAATTGTTTTCAGGTATATTGTTTCACGTGTTTTGAAAGCTTTTTTTGTTTGGGATTTTTTTAGAGCAAATTTCTTTGAGATAAAACTAGGCCTTTGTTGTTTATCACAAAGAAGCCAAAAAGCAAAAGTAGAGCTACTTCTATCTAAATTTAATTTGCTTGTCCCTTTCTAACCAAAGATTTTATATATATTTATTTAAATAATACATTTTTTAAGGAGCTAAAAATTCACACACTGCTCTGGGATAACTTCATTAGACTCAACTTTGAAATCCCTTGGTCAGATTCTGCTCCCACACACATGGCTGTAAACATGCTGTAAATCCACTGAAGTGCCTGTTCATTTAACTCAATCTCAGAAAGCTGGAACTGGCCACCAGATTATTTATTTATGGATATCACAACCCCATCGTCACTTAAAAGTAGATGTTTGTATTTCATGTTCTTGATTTTCTTGATTTTTAATCATTCATAGGACGTCATTAAATATTGATGTCTCATCTATTAAAAATGCCATAAATAAATAAGCTACATACACAGGCCTGACCAGAAACAGCATGGTCCAAGATATTCCAGTTCTGTGTGCCAGAAACTGTCCTCTGTTTGATGATGTATTCAGTTGAGCCTGGAAGGTTGTGGGTAGATAGCAGACCTCTACCTTCTTGACTGCTGTACCATAAACATTAGATGACATTTCTCTTGCTTCTTGGTTAAAATAACCCAGGCTATCTCTGAAAGGGAATATGAATACACATACCTGGGTTTCAGCTCAAAAACAAAAAATAAAAGGTACTAATGAGCTTTTCTTACTGTCTGAAGTCTAAATGCCACATTTTGACTCACATCTTTGGGAAAAAGGAAATCCAAGAGCCATTAGATCACTGAGGCTACCTGGACATCCAATTCTTATCTGTTACTATTTTTTGAAATTACAAACAGAAAGAAAAAACTTAGTTAAAAGCAAGCATTTTACATAAAGAAAAAAAAAAGTTAAAAGCAACCATTTTACATAAAGGCTTTTTACATTAAATTATCCTCTTTTAAGAAGAAAGTTTACTTCATTTTTCAGTTCAGAAGTCACCTTTTGAAAAAAGCAAGGACTAATTATGCACTCAGCACAAACATTTAGGTTAATAAGTGCTTTATTCCTTGAAGGGGTGTTAAGAAAATGGATTTACTCATAGTCCTGGTGGTTTATTGTTTAATTGAGTTTTTACCTCCTGCAAGCTGCCATAATCCAAAGGACCTGTCAGCCTCTACATGAGCTTCTCCCTAAAACATGTTTATAAACAGAGTTGGCTTCACACTTATTAGAAGAGCTATAAGGTAAGGGAGATTCTGTTTTGTCAGACATGTAGTCCTTGGGCTGGGAAACCGCTGCCACTGCAAGGGTCTGGAGCAGGTCTAGCATTGACTGCAGTTGTCACCTAAATGGCTGTGAGACAGCTCTCACTGTGCCTGCATCCAAGACACAGGGATTTGAGGAGAGGAAAGCCCATCACTCTTTCCCAGTGAACTCGGACATGGAGCTGGTCACACCCCACCATTAATATGAGATCACCTGGGAGCCTAATGTTGGCTCTTCTGCTTTGGTTTAGGTAAAGCACAGGCTGGTGGGAAAAACCTTGTGACTGCTGGGTCTCATTTGACCACAAAAGTCAAGGGAATCTCTGCTGTTGCAGTGATTCATTTGACTTTTAGGGTTTTGTTCATGAAGAAGGGTCATCTGCCTTCAGTGGAGTGCCCAGGCTGATTCTGACAGTGCCCGTGGGAGGAAGGCACATGGGGAGAGGTGATGGGCACAGCTGAAGAGAGAGCAGGCTGGGAGCCCCATTTCCTAAAGGAGGATCAGGCAGTCGCTCGGTGCTGGTGGCTATGGTTGTTTTGATATCTCTCTTGACTCTTCTTCCCTCCTGCCCTTCCTTTTTTATTAATGGAGCTGCTGAGCAGTTCCAAACGTGCTTGACAGGTCTCAAAGAATCAATTTCTTCTAAGCTTAATGCAAATAGGCAGCTGGTCAAAGCAGGGAGCCCACTATGTGTCTTCCCGTCCCTGTCCCCAGTGTCACCCCTGGAACGGCACATCTGCTAAGACATAGACACATGAAAGAGTAGTGCCACAGGGTTTGAGATGCCCTCAGTTTCCCTCTCCATGGGCTGGTTCAACTCAAACAGTGGTGAGAGTCTGTGGACACCGGGATTTTCTCTGTGGCAAGTTCTCTGCCTTCATGAGATAACAACTTAATAAATCCATGAAAATCTAGGCAGCTGGCTACGTGGACCTTCTTTGCCCTTTGAATCATGCACCCATGGCTCTGTGGTGATGCTTAACAGCTGCTGACAGGCGATTTGCTGGGGTCTCTGTTCTTTGTTGTGCTTGGTCTTGGCATGAAAATTTCACAGCAGTTAATGAGATCCAGTGGCCACAGCAATCCATCCCCTGTGCATTGAGTGCTAATTAGTGTCAGGCTGTCACAATAGCAAGATGAGTTGCAAAATAAAACCATCAACTGCACTCTGATTTTGATTTATTACTTATTTTTCTGTCACTGTGACTGAACAATAATAAAAAAAAAGTCATTCTGGCCTCTTCTTTGGCTTCATGTGCGGTGGTGATGATTTTACTGTAATTAATGACGTGCATTATCAAACTCCTTCACCTTGCAGTAGGAAGAAAAGTCTCTTTTTCACTCTTTCGTTGTTTCCAAAGAGAAAGTCTCTGAAAACCTTGGGAACACACAATCATTCAGAGTGAATAGCCTAAAAGGCAGGCTCTGTTCAGGGTTCTGCATACTCCAGGGTCCTTTTGTTCCTCAGTTTAATTAGATTTACTGTGGACTGCCTACCCACACCAGTAAACACTGCATCGATGTTTCAGGTCGATGCAAAGTAGGTTGTTAGAGAGGTTCTTGGGACCTGATCCTTTTCCATCTGAGCCCCTTTCCACAGCTCTGTCCTTACAACATGAGCTAACTGCTGCAGTTTTCTAAGGTGGCACAAATTTTGCCATATTAAAGTTAACTTCTAAATAAACTATGCATATGGAAAAATCCTAGAGAATGGGTATTTATCACAGTTCTAGCTAGAAAAGCTTGGTGACAGCATCTTGCTCTCTCAGATTTGAAACGCTAAGGCTGGGATCAGTCTCATGTTCTATGCATTCCAGTGCCAGACAGTTTTTCCTCACAGAATAGTCATCCTTCTCCAGCAGTAAATTTTCACAAATGGCTTGATTCATATTTTTGTATCCTGTAGACTCTGTCTAGAGAGTAGCAATTGTGATTAGAGTAAGTGTTCTTCTATTAATAATGAAGCGGCAAAATGAGGGTTGGCATAAAACTCATGTATGTCCACTTGTCTGAGTGTGACTTGAATTATCCAGTAGCAGTGGGAGAAATACTTTCTTTAGTGCCATCTCTTCCTTTTTTCCATTTTTTTCTCCTCCTTTTTTGGCAATATTTATGAGATGATAAAGTTTTACAAATGTTGTAGGAGGGAAAATAAGGATGATCTAGGTCAGGAGAAAATGGTGAATTACCTTTAATACCATTCTCTAGTCTCTTCAGGTTCTTTCTGGTAGTTTTATGCTTAGCACCATTGAATGAGCCATGTTCTGGCTGAATTACTCTCACAATTAAAGACTGATTATTATACAGGTCTGTCCATTTTACACCACCAGCTTTTGTACTCAACTCAGTAGGACAAGTCACCAGGCTACTTTCTCACACAATAGCTTAAAATGATCCTGAGTAATGGGTCCTGTGTTTCAGCTGTAAAACATTTAAAATAATGCAATAATAAATATTCTGTAGGATATTCTTTTTCAAAGCAGACCTATTAGCCTAGGAAGATTTTGACTTCCCTGTGGCATTCCAAAATCAAAACTAATGCTACTATTTGTAATTTGTTTTCAACTTGTAATGATTTGATTTGGTGTGGAGCATTTTCACCTGCATGTAATCAGATATTCTGTTGGAAATTTTGCCTTTTTTTGTTATCTGCATTGGGTAATTGGCTATGATTTAGACCATTAAGTGAGAAACCATGGCAGCTTCCCCAACTGTTTGTTTTTGCAGTTTACTGGTCTCTTCTTGCTTTGCAAATAGGTCAGTTCTCAGTCATGCACCAGCAGGCTGTCAGCAGTAGCAAAGGGCTCTGTTGAGCTTCTCAACTATGGAGACAGCTGAGAAAACCTCTCTGAAATGAATTAGAACAGCAAAGTGGAAGATCCTCAAACTCATCAAACTGTTTCCACCTTGTTCCCACTCCCCACTTTGGTCCCTTCCAGCTCTTTTGTGCTTGCTTTTTGGGTTGATTTTTTTCTCTTCAGATCTGATCAAACGTTAGATGCACTGGGTTTTTATTACTGATTATTTAGGGGTGATGTTTGCTTGTTTGTTTGCTATTTATTTTTTCCCCACAGTGGGCAGATTCTGTCCATCTCACGTAACAAGTCCATGACTGAAAGTGCCAGTGTATCCACAAGCTTTTCTTTAATATATTCTTTTTTTTTTTCCTGCTTGCTGCTATGGTAGCAACTAAAGTAGAGAAAGGTTTGGGAATCTGGAAGCTCTGTTACTCACTGTTTTCTGTCTCTGCTTTGAGAGAGAGTTTTATTTATTTAAGGACCTAAATGCCTTGTCTTGTTCCATGAGTTTTTCTGGGTGTAGACAAAGTTCTTCAGGAAACATTCCTGAAACTTATTATCCCCAGAAGAAAATGGCTTGTAATGTGATTTTTTTTGTTTTCTTTTATTAAAAAGTTTTGTATATAAGTAAGTGGGAGAAATGGGTATAAAGTTGGACAGCGAAGTAATAAAGTATAGTAATTGGAATAATTGTGGAAGAGGTAGATTGGAAGTTGAACATAATCAATAAGAGCAGACAGTTTTTATATAACCTGATGTAAATAAGGTTTCAATAGGGTTATAGTTTTTAAATTTTTTAAAATCTATTTCCTATTAGCCTTAGACAAGTGGCACACCCGAGGTCATACAGGATTCTGTAGCATGATCAGGTCATGAACTAGGAGCCTGTGGGTCCCACTCTGCTGTTTGATCTACAGATTCATGTACCTTCAACTGCATTTTGCTATTATTCAACCTCTTGTGATCCAGATTCTTAAGATCTCATTGGATAGTTAGCTCTTAATTTAGGGTGATTTTGCTCCCTCAAGTGTTCCTCTGCATCATAGAATTTAGGTTGGAAAAAATCTCCCAAGATCATCAAGCCCAACCACCAACCCAGCAGTGCTAAGTTTACTAACAAACCATGTCCCTACGTTGTACATCTGCATGACCTCCAAGTACTTCCAGGTGTGGTGACCCAAATATGTCCCTAGGCATCCTCCCCCAACACCTGACAACCCTTTTAGTGAAGAAATCGTGGTGACAAAATGGGAAGTGAATGATTCAAGGCCCATGCCTTTATTTATGTCTGAATTAGAATATATTTTAAATGAAGGTCTGGTCACCCTGCAGGCTGCAAGTGCTAGTTATTTTGCATAATATTTCATATTCAGAGCCTCAGGGTAATAGGACAGGTGTAAAATAAGGAATCTTATAGAACACATCTGTGCAAAAGCATGGCTTTGCTGAAATGGTACAATTTTTTCCATAAGTAGGTCATAGGAAAGAGCAATCCAATATGAGAGTCTTTGTTCATTTAAATGTCTAAAAACCAATCTAACTAATTAAAAGAATGAGAGCATGCAAGAAAAAAATCCCACATGACAGAATAAACAGCATTTGAAAGAAGGCAGTTTGTTTTCTAATATGTGCTTTACTTTTTATCAGTTATAGTCCTCAAAATTGTATCCCTTAGAGTTAATTTAGGTTTTTAAGAATATAACTTGCTTTGTTAATTTGGCATGGACTTAGTCTGTTTACATAAAACACCCCAGCAAAAGAGATTGGCAGAGTTTCCCTTGTAAATACAGAGTTCTTTTCAATTAATTATATGCAAATCAGCTTTGTTAACAAACACCTAAATAACTCTGCCTTGTCTTCATTAGCCTGGGAGATACAGTACATTTCTCAAGGAACTAGACAAGGAATATTAATCAAAGCAGCTTGTAAGTTTTAATGAGCTTATTAATTGTTGACCTCTGTATTTCCAAGAAGTGGTATTAAAAGTGAAAGATAACTGAGATATTTTTATGCAGAAATATTATGTAGATATATGTGGGAAAAACATTCATGGCCAAATTTGGGTCATGCAAAATAAAACCTTAATCTAGCTGCTAGCATATTGATAACTCATGTTTTTCTAAAAAAATATATGCCAGCTGATGAGAGCTTAATGGGAGAAACATTCTTCTTGTACTAAAAGAGCATTCAGTGTTGTAGAGGAAGACGAGAAAAAGTGGAATAAAGTTCAGTTTTTGTTGTTTCCCAGAGCAGGTTTTTACTTTCCAAACCAGTAGTGATGAGTTCTGGGTTTACTTCCTAAATGGACCTCGTGAATGTTGTGTGACTCTAGCTCTTACTTCAGGATTTGAACAATTTATCAGGTAAAAATAGTGAAAAATGCAAACACAAGATGAACACGGAGACAAGACTGGAAAAGGCTTCTGTCCTCCATGGGCAGCTGACCTGGTCACACTCTGCACTTCAGCCCCAATAATGACAATTGGAAGGTGAAACCCAGCCTGAGGAGTCTGGTGGTGAAGTCCATCGATGCCTGCCCTGAGAGCAGCCTCCAAGTCTGACCCTCAGCAGTGATCGACCCTCACTGCCATCCCTGCTAAACAGAGGAATGTTCTGCTTCACATGGCTAATCCGAGAAATGTGATGAAACCTGAAACCCAGCTCTGGCAATAGCCTTTAATGCTGTGTACAGGAGCAGACTTTGGTGTAATTAATCCTCTAATTAATTTCTAATAGCTGTCTAGCCATGTGTCAATAAACAAGGAAGATACATGACAATAAAAACATCTGTCAGACTCAGTAACATGCAGTGTTGCATCAGAGAGAGACAGACAAGAAGTGAGGGAAAACAAGTAGAACACGAAATAAAACAAGGCAAACCATGGACTGGGATTAAGTGGAGTCTAAGCAGGAGAGACAGATTCTGAGTTGCCAGCTGATCTTTCCTAATTTGGTTTGGCTGTTTCCAGTTCTGAAGGATAAATGAGTTACCATGGTGGGAGGACGGATAGCTGGTGATTGGCTTCTGGTATCTGAGTCGCTCTGATCTCCAGCTCCGAGCCTTCCGTGGCAACAACAGATGATGGTGTCTACTTAACTCGTGCCACTGCTGTCCACATGAGCCATTGTAAATCCTTATAGATTTACACATCCAAAGGACTGTACCTGCATAGTGAGTGACAAATGTGGCAAACAAAAGTACTTGAAACTAGACTGTGCCTCATTTGGTGCAGCAGAAACAAGAATGAAATTTGAGAAAATATTCTATCAGTCTGTAATCTGTACCAGAACTTTTTCACCAACATTTTTAAGAGGTTGGGAAGAAATTAAGATTATGTAGTTCTTATAACTACTTTTCATGTTTTCTGAGACGGCAGCTAAGCAAAAAATATTTTTATGGGTTCTACTAGGCTCATTACAGATTAATAATAAAAGCATTGAAGAGAAATTTTTTATATTTCTAATTCCTTGAACATTAGCGACTGAGGAAAGCTCAAATAGCCGTCTGTCCAGAGATCACATGGTTTAGGGAGAAGAGAGCTGCAGCACAGCCCGTATTCTTAATTAGACTTTGTTTTCCATATTCCAGTTCTCTTGTGTTTTAGATATCTCCTTGAATTTTTGAGCGAGGTAGTCATAACAACTGCAACCCATCCCAGTTTCACATCTGCAAAATGTTTGCAGCAATAATTCTGAGAGACATAAAACAGAGAAGTTGCATGTGGTGGTGGTGGTGGTGGCTTTGGGGGAAATTTTGTTTTGCTTGGCTTTTTGTTTTATTTTTGTTTTATTTTGCTTTACTTTGTTTTGTTTTTTCACCTGTGAAAAAACATTCTGCTCTGAACCAGTAGCAGACTCTCTGAAAACTTTAAAAGGGTAATTCAGACTCCTCTTTTCCATTTTAAATCTCTTCAATCAGTTCTTTCTTCCAACCGTCATTGCTGACATTGATTTATTTCAATTAAGATTCTTGTGTTCAAGTACCATAATTAGCCCCTGTCACTACTAATTCTCACCCTCTTGGATTATATAGATAGAACTAAAATCCATGTGGACTAGTTCAGAGGCATTTGCTCACCTGCAAACTGGAAGAGCTCCACATTCTCTAGTAAGGAATACTTGGGACCAGGAAAATGTTTCAATGCCTGTCTCACTGAATCTATAGATATGTTTTGAATGGGTTCATATACTTTCTTTCTGATGATATTTTCTGTGGTAGTGTGCTGGCCACCAGGAACATCCTGGCCTGGCCTAGCCACTCACCGCTCTGCATTCCACTTATCCCTCCCCTGTTCACCCAGGACTGGCCACATGTCACGGGCTCGTCATTTGTCTATTAGCTGGGCTCTCGCCCTGCCCACCAGGAGGAGAGGGATAAAAGAGGGAGGCGAGAGGGGGGGAAGGGGCTGGCCACGTTTCCACTACTCATCTCGTGATCCGGCTCTTCCTTGCTGAGGGAAGAATAAAAGGACTCTGATAAACACAACTTGTACGTATGGCTTTACCGGCTAGCAGCCCACTGAGGAAACAGGAGAGCAACAATTTTCTACAAATCTTCCTTTGACCTTCTTTAAAGGATGGAAATTAACCAGAAAACAGCTCTTTCCATAAGGCCCCAAAAGGGTCTAATACAGATCCATCACCCAGAAGTGGCTGTAAGTTTCAAAAAATATGCTTTTAAACTGAGTTGTTAAACATGCTGTTATCCTTGGAAGTAAAGAATATGAATAATGCAAGTTACCTTGGGTAGTTGTTTGCTACTCTAGGTCAGCTTGACCGTCCTTGACTTCATTCCAGGTCTTCAGTGGGGCTCTGAGATACCCATCATATGCCAGATTTCTCCTGGTGAGAGTTTCCCTGCTTCCACTCCTTGCACTAGGGAATTGCAGTTTGATGCACCCATGCAGCTGCCTTAAGTCTCCTGAGAAAGGTGGCTCCTGCGCACTTGTGTTTTGCTGGAGCAGTGCTGGTATGAACCACAGCAGACAAATCCAAACAAGAATGCAAGCAATTATGATGTTCATAAGGAACATACAAAATTTGATGAAAAAGGATAATAGGGATATGTCTGAATGTCTGCTTCTATTTCTTCTCTGGGATATTTTTAGAGCTCCATGTTCTGGCTCCACTTGTTGGTTTTTGTCTTTTGTTTTTTTTGCTTATAAAAGCCAAGAGATAACGCCTAGAACGACATCTTCAAATAAAGAGGCTGGAGATCAGTGCCTTGCCTGGTGTGAAAGCCCACAGTGTGTGAGATGAGACCTTTTTAAAGTAGATATGAATATAGTGCCTCACCTGCTCTGTAAGAAAAAGCCATTAGAAGGCAGCATGGGAAAATATGTACCTCATACTCATACACACACAGAGTTTGTTGTAAAATCTGAAGTAAATTGTTGTCAAGCTTTGTAAACATGGAGTTCAGCACTGTTACATCTGAGTCTTGCATAAAATGCTTGCAAAAGGCTCCGGTAGCCTTCAGGGAGAAGGCTGTATACATTATAAATGGTTAATGCTTCGTAGGATAGAAATTCAGTGAAGCAGGAAAGTGCTTGTTCAATTACCTTTTTGTAGGTTTTTTTGTTTGGGATTCTTTTTCGCTCTTTTTTTTCTGTTTCTCTCTCCCTGTGAGGCTCTGGATGCCCACTCTTGCTGGGAACTAAGGAAACTGGAGTTTGCTGAACCAGAACCTGTTTCAGACCTTAAACATTTATGTTCAGTGCTGCCAAGATTTGGAATCCTTTTACTTTATTTGAGCAGGTGGGATGAGTCTTGCACCTTAAGAACTTTTTCCAGACCAATGACTCTACTTAAAGAGATAAGGAACCCTGTAATATTGATCGGGTTAAGAAAGCATCAAATAACCTTTCACCTCTATCTGATCAGCTTTCTGTATCAAAATATGAACATGAAAATAAGAGCATTAAACACTGAGCCTTTCCCTCCATGCTCAGGAAAGCTTATGTACACTAAAGAACATTCTGTATCACAGAGAGCAGCTGTGTTTGAGGCCTGGGATTAAACATCATTTGGGAATATTTGAATCCAGGACAGATATTTTTTGCTTCTCTCAATGTATAGAGATCTGATTTTCTGATTCAGCTGAGGAGAAAGACTCCAATTTTTCTCTAAACACAGTAATGTTTAAAGAAAAGTAGAAGAGAAAGCTTCTCTAATTTACATGCTTCAGTGTAGTTTTTCAAGCTATAAGATAAGCTGAAATTAATTGGAAAATTTAGTCAGGCAAGAGAAATCTGAGTGCCTATACTGTGTATATGTCACCTGAAGCCTCAAGTCTTTTATTAAAGTGAATAAAATCAAAATATACATATTACACATATAGAAAAAACATCCCACATTTTAAATTGAGAAGCTGTCCATCCCAGTGAGTCAACAGGTGTAGGGTAGACTGGGCCGTGATTCAACTGGAGCCCTTTTGGTGTGAGAGCAGTTCAGTGTTCGGCAGGGAAGAGCAAAGCGTGTCCTTAGCCAAGCGGGGAAGAAAGAAGGGATTGAGATTTTTTCTATGTAAATGGTCAAGTGTGCAAGGATACATGGGTTTAAAAGGTTTTAGAATAGCCACAGGTGAGAAAGCAGGAGAGCTTCTTCTGTTGGGAAAGACGGAAATCAGTTGCCTGTGAGGGCTGGAAATCACCATCGTTACAAATATTAAAGAACTGCTTGTGTTGATAATTATAAAAAACATATTACTTAGAGTTGATTCTTGCTTCCTGAAGCTGGTTGGGTGAGGTAATAATCCTGAGGCCTCTTTTGACTAATTTTTCTATATTTTTCAAAATTATGTTACAGAAAATGACTAATTTTTTGACACCTAAATGTGAGTCCACATGTACAGGCAAACAGATATGAAGTGTGAACACAATGCCTGCAGTGCTAAGTGTTGGAAGTTTAGAATGGAAGAAAAAGTAAAGCATCCTTCAAGATAATGGTCAAGTTTTGCTGTCTCATCCAAAAAAGCAGTTTAGTGTCCTGCACTGATAAACTGCTGTTGGGAGGAATTATTAATAAAGGAACAGGAACACCAGGGCTATTCAAGAGAATTAAAAAACCTTGGTCACTCCTACTTTCCCTCCATCTATATTGAAAATGAATGCAGTGAAGGAAAGGGTAGAAAAAACTTTATCTGTCACATCTGCGTACTGTTCTTTTCGAGTGAATGCCCAGAGCTGCGATTGCTACTGGCCTCTGGGACTGGGGTGGTGTATGAGAGGACATAGCACATCCCTATGCTCCTGGTCTCTTCCTTAGCTTTTCTCCATCAAACCCGGTGTAGCTGTGAAGCCACTCATCACATCACCCCTTTTGCACCACCCCCTTTGCATAACTCACATCACATCAACCCCCAGCTCATCACCCCATCTCACCACCCCCATCTCATCACCCCCATCTCCTCACCCCCATCACATCACCCCCCATCATATCATCCCCCATCACATCACCCCCTTTCCATCACCCTCACCTCATCACCCCCACCTCATCACCCACCACGGCATCACCCACCCCTCTCATCCCCTGCCCGTCCACGGTGCAGCACCCGCTGCCGTAGCTGCGTCTGCAGAGACCCCTCGTGGAGATGCAGCAGATACCAGGAGAGGGAACTGCCTTTTCTCTTTCTTTATTTTAAGCGTTTATGTTTAGTGGTATTCATTCCTTCACGACCTTCGTGAAATGGAAAAGGCCTTTCTCCCTAGGGAGAGAGCAGTCCCCCAGGAATTCTGCAATGGGGCCCTGTGGGTGGGGCATTGCTGAATTTTCTAGATTCATCATAAAAAACAGCCTTGCAGAAATGTTTTGTGAAGGTTTAGATTCTGCTCTCTCACCCAAATATTTTTTTGTTTGTTTGTTTGTTTGTTTGGGAGGGTGGGGGTTTTTTGTTTGTTTCTTTCTTTCTTTGGGGTTTTTTGCTAGATTTTTTTTTTGTTTGTTTGTTTCTGTTTGTTTGGGGTTTTTTGGTAGATTTTTTTTGTTTCTGGTGACAATGAAAACCCAAGGGGAGCATGACAAGGCACGTGGTTCTGCATTTTATAATACAGGCATAATTTCCAACATTTGCCATCACTGCACTCTCCTCCATATGGTATCTTTAATCTTGCTGGTTTGGAAGTAGGACATAAAGAGCAGAGTTCTGCAATTCGTGAAAGGTTTGATGCCTTCTTTGATCTTTTACCTGTTTGGAATCAGAAGGCGCTGCAGAAAGCAGTTGACTTTTAGTGACTCCATAGAGAAATGTAGCATCCAAACCAGCACTAGGATCTCTCTCCAAACTCTTGCCCAAAATATCTTAAGTTGTCCTTCTTTTTCCCCCCTCAAAAATATCCTTTCCTGCTATATTTTCCCTGCAGTGTAAGGTATGAGCAGATTCTAATACTTCTCCTTTTTCTATTTAATCACTCTTGAAAGGAATATTTATCTGAATCTAAGAGAGAAAGAGGGAAGCCCTCTCCTTCCTACCTGAAACATGAAGTCTGAGCCTGGTATAAGTCCACATGGTGTCAGATTAATGACGCCTTTTGCCAGCTATGGACCAGTGCACTATGTGTGCTTTTCCCTCACTATGAGTTTTGTCCTGTGCCCTCTCTGCATGAGTGTGTGGAACCCTGATTTTTATGAAATCTGCCTTTGCTGTAGATTTTGAATCCATTGGCTTCCAAATTTAAAAAAAATCAGCTCAGTGCAGCAGTTTCAAGCCTGATGTATGCAGGGTCAAGGTTCACATGTGAGAACTCCGGAGCATATTCATACCCTTTTCTACAGCCTTTGGTATAGCATCAGCTCCTTTCCAGCTGAAGAAATTGGACTTGTTAGCACAGCATGTTTGTGCCTCTGCTTACCTTCCTGCTTGGACAAAACTGGATCAGATGATGAGAGAAGATTATAATATCTTTAATACATTGATATTTTACCTGTTTAGGTAGTACAAGCAGCCACAAAGGATACAGAAAATTCCTCTCAAGATGTGTGTACACAGACAATCCAACTGCAACAGTTCTATCAAATCATAGGAACTCATCTGTAAAACCTTTGGTGCTATATTTGCTCTATGATCCTTTCCATGAGGAAAATAGACTTTACCATAACTACAGAGCCTTAATGATAAAAGTCCAAGCAAACTCTCATTGTAAACTCTGTAAACATTGTATTCTTTGCTCCTCTCTCTTGGGATTTGAAATGTGTGCATACAGAGTTTCCAGAGGAACTTTCAGAAGGCTGATGCAGATGGACACCTGTGTAGATATTCAGGTCTTCTTGGAATATGAGTAAATGTCATCATCACATAGTGACATCATAAAATCTGCCAGAATGCTGTGAGAGAAAGCAGAAATAGCTAATTTTTACCCCTAATCTTATTCTAAATGCCCTATCTGGTTGCAGTGCAGTTAAAGACAATGGGATCTGTGAAAGATGAACATATCTGAATTTCAGCCTTTATTCTTCTGAAAATAATAATCAAATAAAAAGTGAGTGTGAATGAGTGTGACATCCACAAATCCAAAACAGAAAGATAAATACCTCCTCTGAAAGACTGCTTGGCTGAAATTAATGTCAGATTCCCACCATGAGTCCTTAGTAAAAGGTAACATGAAAATCTGTGCTTCTTCCTCTTGTCGGGAGTCGCAATAGTGGCATGTTTTAATTTCCTTCTTTTCTCTTTCCTCTTGGCTTGGAGCTCAAGAAGAAGGTCCTGTATGGAATTTATTGGCAGTTATAAGAGATGAAAGTTTTTCAATTAGCTATTAAAATGCATACTAATGTCAGGACTTTAGAGAATGTGTGCATGTGATGTGTTAATTCAATTTTAATGTGGAAAATTAAGGGGGGGAGGGGCTTTATTTTTGAAAAAAAGGTCTATAGAGCATTGCCTAATGAGTTGGCTGGATCTGCTAGGTCATCATATCATTTCACCTTTCATGTTCCTGGACCCTTTTCACAGGGCTGAATCTAAATAGCAGAAGTTGCAGGTGCATTGCTCTCATCATGCCAAGGTCTTTATTCCATTATTCCAGCCCTGAGTATTGCAGACCACGTTCCATGGTCTCCTGACATAGGGTTTGTGCTCGCTCAGGTGCCACTGAGTTGTATGTTATGAGGAAGAAGGGAAAAGATCAGCCCAGATCTTGCCAGAGGTGTCAGTAACAGCTGGAGAAAGATGAAGAATAAAGCAAACATTATCCATTGCCTGAATACTTCAGCCCACAGTGTTGAACTCTTCCCTCTGTGTGTCCTCCCTGACCATGACAATGATTTAAATAACAGCAGAAGATACTTTGCATTTTCTTAACATCATCTAGTTCCACTACCAAGATTGGTTACTTCAGTTATTTTTCTTTTTTCTGTGTTACTGGGCTTTACAAATGGTCCTTATAGTACAGCCAAGAAACTTTTGTTGTCTTCACACTGCAGTGAAGTTGAGGCTCCCATATAGACCACTGAGAGCCATTGGCAAAGTCTGTCCTAGGTGAACCTACCCTGGTTCATGCTGCCACCAGTTCTTTCCATGTGCAAGCAGCTCTTTGGATGAACCGCCAGCCCTTCAAGGATTGGATCCAACAAGTTATAAACAAATAATGTAACTTCAATTGTTGTTTAATGTTACCCAAGGAGAATGATTGGGTGGATTTACAGCATAGGCTATGTTTGATTAGGTTTGTACCCTTTAAAAATATTTAAAATTCCTTTACACATCAGTGTTGTGAGAAAAAAAACTCTAAAATATTTCAGTAGCATGAAAAACAAAGCAGAATATACGGAGCTTGCAACAGAATGAATGCAAATGTAGCGGTGCCACAGAATTAGTGATTTGATTATTAGATTTCCTTCATTTTACTCACGTCCCACTCCCCCTCCCAGCAATGCATCTATTGTCAAAAGTCAATATTAATATTGTTTCAGCTGAAGTGATACAGTTGTGCAAGAGGATTATGGCCTTGTCAATAGACCTGGAATTTGCACTCTCATTCACATGCACGAAAACCTCAGGGATTTAATTTTCAGATCACATGTGATTCTATTGATTGGAGACTACAGGGGTCAAAGAGTAATCTCCAATTTGTGTCTCCTGTGCCTGCATTAGGGGCCTGTACATTATAGACAGGGTAGTGGGGGTTAAATAAATACAGCAGCTGGTGGAAAATGCATGTAATTCTTCTCAGACTTTCTTGTTTTGTTGGTTTTTTCTGTTGTTTCTTGTAACTGGGAGATATTGATCATGTCCAGATAGGTAAGCTTTGTTTCCTTCAGAACCATAAGCGGTATGGTGATAAACTATATATTTAGATTGGCCTTGTGTGAAGAATTATGTCAAGTGGGAAAACTGTTTTCTTCCTCACAGAAAAGGCTGAGTTACACTCAGAGCCTTTAAATCTTATCTTGGCTATAGCTAAGATGCAGACCATAAAAGTTTAGGTTCTGTAGCTCTAAGTGCTCATGATGTGTTCTCACCCCATCTCACATGTTTAAATTCAGACAGAAAAAGTCTGTTCCTTGTAATGGAGGAACTGAAGGGAAAATCCAGTGATTCAGAGGTCATTTCTCTTCTCACAAACTGATTGCTGAACTAAGATATTAGCCTGCAGAACTGGGGGGCTCTGCAGGGAATGGTGTTTTTGTGACAGAAGGATGTTACTGCACCTCCAGCTATGATAATGTCCCTCCACTGTCTCCTTCTCAAACTAGACTTTGCCATTTGGGATAATAGCAGAACCTAATTTCTCTTTCACTTTGAGTTTCAGTGATATGTCTTCATTCCTGCTGCTCTTTCCAGGTACTTTTTTGCTTAGTTCCACCCCAGGAAAAGCTGCATTTCTGCTTTGGTTAGGGCTTTGTATTGTGCTTTTCGCAGTAATAGCTATGTATCTATCAGTGTTCCAGTGAAAAATGTGACTCAATGCTTCTGTGTTTTTTCAACCTCCTACTTGTTTTATGTATTATTGTCTTATTTTGACAGTGATTTGAAGGAAAAGGAAAACTTTTTTTAAGAGAAAAACATCCATGTGACTCTTAATTTGTGTTGGAGAATGATAACATGAGATGAGAGGATGAAACTGGAGAAGACAGGATTGTTTCCAGCAGTCCTCAGTTTCTAGTATAGTTCATTAATGCAGTCTTGGTGTAGGATCTAAAATAATTAAGTTCTGTGCAATAACAACCTTTGCCCTTTTGAAAGAATCATTGTAGTGGAGGAAATGTTACTCTGACTGTGGATATGAGACAACTATTAGCTGTGTCTCTCTCTTGGAGTTAAAGAAATGGACTGAATTGTGACTTCAAAGGATCAAAATACAGCAAGAGTCCCCTGATTTTCCAGCTGCTGAGAAAAATCCAAGTAGAAGAGAGATTTATTTGAAGATGTGGTTACTGTCTCCCTAGTATGAGTTAAATTTAGAACATCACAGAAAAAAACTAGGACATGGCAGTAAAGCTTCAGTAAATAAAAACATTTGTCTTTGCAGATTTCTTCTCTGGAAACAGAAGATCTTAATGACACAGGTATATTCCATTGATTTTGCTCTGGGAAAAGAGGGAGCAGGAATATTGGTCTTGTATGGGCTGGAGAAGACTGGAGCTGTAGGCCCTGTCAGGTATAGACAGGGATATAGATGAGATAGAAGTTTCTGTGGCACCTTCCTTTCTGCTAAAACAGAGCCACAGCCTCCTCTCACCTTTGAGAAAATACATCTTGTTCTGTTTCTATATTTTAAAGTTGTAGAGCTCTTGGAGTCAATGGAAGTCCTGGCCCTTCTGTTCAACTTTGTTATTTCTTCAATGGAGTAAGAATGAATGGAAAGAAAAACCTGGGATCTTCATTCCTTGCTTGTGCTGCCCTGCTCTGGGGACAGAGTGGATTGAGATGCCATTCTTGAAGCATGGGTCTGTTCTGTCTCCCCAGTATCAGAGGGAGCTGGGGATAGGAACATGTTTCAGCTCTTCTTTAGGAATAGGTTCCTGTTGCTCACTGAGGAGATGCAAAGTGAATGCACAATCCCTGAAGAATATTTAACAAACTACAGTCCAAGACTGGAAAATTAAAAACAGCTTTCCATATCTTTTCCTCTGTCCTTATTCTTAACTTGGAAATAAATAACCCCAGATCACATTTTTTAGAATGAGTTTCAATGTGGTTTTTGCTTTTTTATGTTCTGAGTCACATCTTCACAGAAAAAGTACTGTCATGTCATTCTAAGAGACTCTAGTAGCTTATCTTATTTAATGCTGCTCCATCAAGGTTGCCACATGAACATAATCTTGTAAATGAAGGAACCAATGCAAACACGATCAGTGTCAGACTTTGACATACATTATATGCTTTTCTGATCATCCTTACTTCATGGAGATCAAAGGCTGGAATATACCATCAGATTAGCAAGGACCATTACCATTTTATTCATTTATTTATTTATTTACAGAGATCAGGAGAAAATGAAAGGTTGCTTTTAAAATGGCTGTAAATGTAATTTGAGTATACATTTTTCGTCAGTCTTTAGAGTTTGGGTACCCCATTATGAAACGCTAATGCAGGAATCCCAAGACATGGGGAATGTCCAACGCAAAGATATTTTTTCTCTTTATCACAGCATTTTTCCTTATGTGCAAGAGAGCACTGATCAGTCCAACCATTGCCCTGTAACCTAATATTACAGCTTCTGGCTTGCTGCAGTTTATGGAAGTTTTTTTGGGGCACTCCCTAACATACTGGAAATGAATATACTTGAAATATTTGACTATATCCACCCTGCTAATTAGAATAAATTTCTTCCAATTATATATGCAAGAAAATTACATATATATTGCACGAGTAATAGCAAGAAAATCTTTTTATCAGTACAACTCAGAGAGATACTGTTAGTTGTTTTTGTAAAGGAACAGAATGGCTGACTTTGGTTGGCTTTCTCCTGTTTTCTTGTCTAGGATAAATATCATCCATGTTAAGAGAGTTTTTTAGGATCACTTTCTTTGATAAACTTTTAAATTCAAATAAGTCCTTAGAGATGCATCAAAACTAGATACTGTGAAATGTACAGCTTTTCATGAAATCAAATGAATTCATTATAACACACACAATTTATACAATATCTGAGATGCTCAAAACTCTGTACAGACATTAACTCATTAAATGTGACAATAGTTGCATGCTGCCACAGTTTTGATTTGTAGAACTTGAAGCCACACTCAGTTTAATTCTAAATAGACTAGAATTTCAATTTCCTACCTTTATGGAAAAGATTGTGTGTGTCTGTGTGAGAATGATACAAACAACACATGATTGTTTGTGAGAAATATGACCAAATGTTAGTGGATTATAAGAGACAAAGCCTTAAAAATAAAATCCATAGCAGTTTATTTCCACATTAGAACACAATTTTTGAAGGGTCACAACATAAAAACGCACAGAAGTCTCTCTTGCCTCACTTTCTGTTACTGTACCAGAGGAATAAGACCAAGCACCATGTTCCTGAACCATCCACAGCTGGTTTTGTGGGAAGGAGTTGATTTATAGTTTGCTTTTTAAGTTGAAGTGGTTGAAAAGTCTAAAAATCAAAAGCCCAAGATATGACCCCAGGACCTGTTCTTAAAAATGCATAACTGGGGAGTATGCCTTGGATGAGCAGTCTCAGTTAATTTTATGTGTGATCACAGTACAGATGTCTCCATCTGAACTAGTCTCCTCAGACCCACTGGTAGGAAATGAAATTAAATAATGCCTCCTTTGAAATCTTGAACAGCTTCCTCTGCCTCTCAGAAAAAATTTGCAAGGTTTTGTTGTTTGTTTGGTTTCTATTTTTTGTTTGTTCATTAGGTTTTTTGTTTGCTTTGGGGATTTTTGTCATATGCAGCTATCGTCAAATATGGACCATTTTGTGAAACACATCCCTAAAAATTTCACTTGTAGCTAAATACATGCTAATTTCATTTTTCAACATTTAATTCATTTTTCTGTTTTTTTTCTTTTGATATCTGTAGGCCCTCTGTGCATGGGCACATGGTTCCTGTGACAGTGTGATGAATTAATCATCTTAATGTCTGACAGGCTGATGGCTGTTCAGAAACTGAGCTGAGAGAATCTCTAAATAAGCCTCTAATACAAATAAAGGGCAGGCATTGACCCTTAAGGATATTGACAACACAGTTGGACCCCAAAGGGCAGGAAGACATGGCAAACTGTCTTTGATCTATCAGGACTTTTTTTCCTTGACCTTTTACTTTCCAGTCTTATATCTTCAGTTCAGAAATCTCGGGAATATCTGATTTTTAAAGAGATTGAATGTTCATGTGGAGAGTAGCCTCTGACTTCATCTTGCTTCAGTTTGTTAGGCAACCTGAAGAGCATAAAAAAGTAAACCAGTCCTAAGATGATAATCAGCAGCACACCGTCGCCCCAGAAGCTCCCCACTGTATTTTATTTAACAGGCAAAGCACTTATTGGCAAACACAAGTACTGTTCCCTACAGGCATCACATGCTTTAGAAACAAAGCTTTCTCACCAAGCTGAATATGATAAGTTCCCAACTGGAGAGCACTTTCTCTAGTTTGTTAGTTTTTGGTCACTGTGGATGCAGCCATAAACTGTGGGATCTCTACTGTTCCTGTTGAACAGTCAGTGTGACAGTGCTGTATGAAGGAGAGAGGAAAAAACAAAGTCTTTGTGTCTGTTCAAGGTTTACCACTAAAAACGTGCTTTTCTCTGGGTTTGCATCCTGAAAACTATCAGGGTCCCTGGTGATTATGCAACAAGAAACAGGAACATTGCAAAAAACATACAGTTACTGCTATTGTTCCTATTGAAGAGGGCAGATGTGTATTTCAGCAACATCTGAGAAAATAGATATGTCTGTTATAAATAAAATAGCTTTTTTCTTCTCATGCTTAGCTCAGTTAGGGAGGACAGGACACATCTACATGCTCATCTTGTCTGGAAACCGCTTTTGATTTTGCTTCTGCCTGCTTGGAGGATAATACCTTTGTTTCCTGAGTTGCTTTCAGCAGCTGATAAGTAGTCCCCTAATCTTGTATTATAAAAGCACTCTACACTGCTCATGAGCAATCTGATTCCTCTGCAGTTCTGCCTTCACATGTGTGCCACATATCTCAGCATCAGTGAAGGTGAAATGAGTTATCTGCACTATTTTCATACAGATGTCTTTAATGAAATTTCTGGCTACAGGACACAACAGCTCAGATACCACAAGATGCATCTGTTTTTTGTGGTCTTGTTTGCTTTGAAATAATAGGGATTTTTGATCATTTAAATCCTCAGAATTATTTGTTTCTCCCAGTTGCAGGAGAATGTGGCAGTGGGGAACACAAAGCAAGGTTCCCCTTTGCACAATAAATTGCTCATGATCACTGCTGTGGAGGAAGGATTGTTCCTTCATATTTGCAGCAGATGTGGGAAGGATGGTGGAGGAAGGTAATTTATTGTCTCCCCACTTGTGCTGATGGTCCAGAGTGTTACTATGGTCAGGTCCCATGCAGACTCTGTTCTGCAGCTCCCTCCAGGCATTTCAGAGCTGCTGCCTTCAGCCCTCCTGATATCCTTTCAGCCTGCCAGAAACGCCCCAAATAGAGCTGAAGGGAAGGGATGGTGGTATGTCTGATCTGGCTCTTGCTAGAAGTTGGAAAAAAGTGGTAAAGATGAGGAAAGGAAGTCTCAGATACACGGACAGGACTAGAGTCTCCCCCAGGTATCCAAAATTATAAACCTTCCAGTTCAGTGAAGTGAGTAAAACTGTAACGTGTTTTGATGCCTACCCTAATCTGTTTTTCTTGCCTGTGGGGTAAAATGCACCGTAAAGTGAATTTGCAGCTATCCTTTTTCTGTCTCTTTTAGGTGACGATCACTCTTGAAAATTTGCTGTGTAGTGAGTTGCTTCTAGAAAGTCACATGTGTTTTGGCCATCTGGTCTCAACAGTGGGATTTCATAACACGGAAAATTGAGCCTTGGGTTTTCAGAGAGGCCAGCCCTCTGTGCATATGTCCATTAGTAGTTCATTTGATCTGCCTGCATTCCTTCACTGGCTGTTTAACCACTGGCTATCGATCTGTGGTCCATTCTTAGCTGAAATTGAAATTTTAGAAAAAAGAAAAAAGAGAGTGAGTGGGGGAGAAGGAAGCATGTGCTTATATAGCTCTTGCTTAGCATGCTGCAAACTTGTTCTACTGCAGAGCTTCCACACCATTTGACCTAGCAATAGGGAACTGAGTTTACTCTCTGGCCTAAAAATATTCACAAAAGGCTCCCCTCGCATTTCAGGCTCCCTTACAATAATATCAAATATTAAAACATCAAAGCCAGAATACAGCATAAAAGAGTTCTCACTTTCCCAGTTACGCATTGTCAGACCCATTTATAGACTCTCTCCTAAGCTCCCCTGACCTCATCAGGTGGCTTTCTGCAGCCACTCTGAGCTTGCAGAATAAAACAAAGCACATTCCCACTCTGACGTGGGTTAATAAATGAATATGAATGTGTGGATGTGCACGTGCCTCTCTGGGGTCTGGCAGCAAAACAAAACCTTGAGTGTTTGCCAGCTCTGCCTGCGTTGTGAGAACTGAACACGTTCATTAAAATGCATGTTCTGGGCTGAGGGCATCACGAACAGCTCGGTGCTGCCCATGGCTTGGGGTGGGGCCACGGGAGCCAGGCGGTGTCACTGGGGTTGGCAGAATGGCTGGGAACGGGACAGGCTGGGCCTTTGGGGAACACCTGCCTAAAATGCAAACACCGCTGCAGCAGGACTGCTTGAATTTTGATCAAAACATGTGTGCTTGAGGAACCCGTTTTATTGGTATTTGCTTTCTTTTTGATACACAGCATCGTGATTTGTATCTATGAAATGCATGCTTTTCTTAGCGTGCCAATTGCGTGAGAGCTCCTTACCTTAAAGCCCATCATTTTTTCAATATTTAAACTTTGATGGGAAATGTGTCATGGTGTTCATTTACAAAAGTTTTATATGAACTGGATTTCTTTGCTTCCAATAGTCATGGGTAAATGATGGATAAAGCAAGTGTGGATTTCCCTGTGGCTCCTATGAGGAGACTCAAAGATCAAAGCTAATATTTCCCTATGTTTGCAGATGTGTAGAATTCTAAAGTTGTTTGATATGTTAAAATATACTTTATTTTCTGAAAGAAAATTTCAAATGCATGCACATGAACTCACACATACACTAACAAACACATGTACAAAAATGCTTATTTCTGGAGTTTAAGTTTTAATTTTATTTTTTTTTATCAATCAGTTTTTAAAGATAATCTTGATTCTCTGCAGCAAATAGCAGGTGATTTCTGACTAGTTATGTATAACTGAAAAACTCATCAAATTCATGCCTGTCCATTGGAAACTGCACAGTGAATTGCATGTGAGGCAAAGCTTCCCTGCTCTAGCCTTTCAGTCAGGCCAGAAAAAATCAGCTCCAGATTTTTTTCTCCTGTTCTCTCAATAATGTGTAAAGGTGAACGGGGAAATAACAAAATGAATGCCAGTTTCCCCCTAAGCTGTGTCAGCCTGGTTTGAACCTGAAGCCAAAATTTGCACCAGAGCTAGCTTCTGAGGTAATGCAAATCCAAATAGCTTTAATGAGTTCTGTTTACAATCTGGCCTTCAGTTATTATTTAATCTGGAGGAGCCAGCATGTCTTTACTAATTACACATTACAAATACCTTGCCATGCTTTGTTCATTAAAGAGAAGCAAGAAATTCAATACATATAGGTTAATGACTTTTGGATCTGTGCAGAAGCTTGTCCTACAAATGTTTTGAGGTCAATGGGAAGTTTTTCAATGCAGTCAAATTTCTTGAGCTTGGACTCTGTGAATAATAAACAGAAAGAGTAATTAACAGATTATTTAAACTAGCGAAAAGGGGGCAGGTTCTGAATCTGTCCTTCTCTATCAGAGCAGGAATTACTTGGCAGAGGTTGGAGTCATCAGAAAATGGCTCCACTTTGTCATCCTCTGCTGATGTTTTGCCGCGTCAGACCTGCTGAGCAGCAGGCTTGTAAACAAACATGTTTACACTGGCACCTTGCAAAACAAAATGCTACTAGCTTCCATTTAGATGCCATTAAATCTTCAGCTAGAGACTGCTGTGTGACATTTTTGATTTTGCATGCATAACATACTGTAACTCAATGACAATGCTGGCTCTCTCCATCGTTCCCAACCAAAATAGCTCTCTTAGCCAGGAGAATGTAGATGACAGATGTTTCAGATCAATCACTGCAAAGAGATAACAGGAGTGTCTTGGATCATTATAAAACATGAATCTTTGAAAGTAATTATAAGTAGTAACAACTGGTGTGACAATTGAGTCCCTCCAGCCTGTGTTTCACCTTAGAAAACAACTATGTGGGATATTTCCCCATAGGAAATACCCCCATTGCGCTGCTGCCTACCAGATCCTGCTGTTTTGATGTGAAGTCACATTGTGCATGCTAAAAAGGAGAAATGTTCTTAGCACAAGTTTCTTGTTAGCACAGCAGATCTAATTGGAATCTAAGGAACATGACAAGGAACATGGCAAGGCACATGGATTGTGCCTGGCAATTTTCTCCCTTTTGATAACAAAAAATGTTAATCAAACTGTCATATTTGGCACACCATATATCCATGGTGTGTTTTATACAGTCTTTCTTAACAGGGATATAACTTATATTTATTCTTTGAAGAGCTAAATTCTTGTTGACTTCAGCTGAAGCTGAATATAGACATATTAAATATTAAGGAAAAAGTTTAGTATCTGGTCTTTTCCTTGAACAATAGAGAAAGATAATCCTGGATTAAAACGACTCTTCAGATTTTAAACTCAGAAATTGTTCCACTTTACTCTGATCACTTCAATTTGATTTAAATACTGTAGCATTTCATGTGTTTGTGCACCTTACTAGAAATCTTATAAACTATGAATTGGAAATGGACATATCAAAAGTTAGTCTCTGATACTATTAGTTAATAAATTTCCTCCTTCTCTTTTCCTCTAGCTGAAGAGTACTTTATCTTAAGAAAAACTTTTTACCCTTTCAAGCAGTCTGCATGTTACTGCAGCCCTCTTCTCTTGCAGCATGCTGGACCAGCCTGTCTTCCATCTCTGCTTCATCAACTCTTCTTTCCTGTTTTTCTTCCCTTTTTTTTCTAGCTTGCCTGGAAAGCTGTTCATTGCTTCACTCATTACTCTTTACTTTATTTCACTCTTTCTTTTATTATGGTGCTTTCAAACAGTCTTATTTAACATTACAAAACACAATATATTTTTTTTTCCCACCTTGGTGGGTAACAAGATAAAACTGTATTGCCCGGTGAACAGTCAGTGGGGATCTGGTTGTGTCTCTCCCTTCTGCTCATATAAAACTTATGCCTGGAATATATCAGACAGATTTTACTGAGGGAGCATCTTAGCTGAATTAGTAAAACTACCAGTTTTCTCATATGAGAAAACCAGAATGGGAGAGAACAGAGAGAGAGCTCTGTCTCTCAGAGAGAGGCAGAGAACAGGGAGCAATGGGAAAAGAATCATTCCTGGGAGGCAGGCAGAAAAAAACTTGCTGGACTTTCAGGGAAAGCTATGCAGAACATGCTGTGAATCTGGAGAAGTCATATACAGCAATAAAATATCTAAGGCCAGGCATAGCTGAACCTGCATCATAAAAAAGGCTGAGGTAACTTCAATATCTGTAAGACAGGGATAAGATGGAGCTAGTGATTTGTTTACAATATGGCATATGCTGCCACAGCCTGTTTGAGGAAGGAAAATCCTGAACAGAATAGAAAGGGGAGGTGCTCACATGATGCAACTTGGCCTTTCTGTTTAAAGAGAGTGGGAGCTATGGAGAGAGACCAGTTTCCTGGAAATTTCCCATGTGTACATTTACATGGGTGATTTTTCCAATTTCAGTGTTTCCTTGCTTTCCTCCAGACTTGGATTCATGTTCCAGAATGCACATATTTTAAGTAATCTGCCTCGTTTAGATTAGTTATACTTCAGTTATCAATGCCAAGCTTTTAATGTGAATTAGAATAAGAAAAAAAAGTATTTAGAAGAAGTTCTGCAGCAGGCTACATACAGGCAAATTTGCTAAAAGACAGCTAGAAGACTTTAAGAAATGTCTCTGGGCCTAAATTACTCAATTCTGCTCATTCACAGTGCATTCACACCATCAGGAGTGTGATAAGGGTCAGTTTTTTAAGGGGCTTAATAATGAAGTGTTTCAGCAAGTGGCTAATAAGGAAATCAGAGTGTGCTGCCTTAGCTTGCACCAGCTGACATTTGGTGATGACATCTGCAGGAAGGTGCACTGGTTTCAGGTCAGGGGAGAAAAGTCTGAGTGTTTCTGGAATGATCTCTTTGCATTGACCTTCTTCTGGTTAAATGCTGTTATTTAACATTAACATGCAGGAGGAGTAGAAGTAGCCATGGTGCACTCAGCACGCTGAGAAAGAAAAAGACCCTTCCCATAATAAAGTACTGTAAATTATTTTTTGGGTGCTGGACAAACTCACTGTGGGGCTGGATTTAGTACCAAACTACCTTGTCACAAAGGACATTATATGTCAAAATAACACCAAATGTCAGGTTACTATAGAGCTGAATAAAACACTTGTAGTGAATAATTTGTAAACCCACTTTTTTTCTGGTTTACTGAACAATCTCATGGCCTGACAAATATCTCAATTAGATACTATTAAATTAATATTCTGTTCAGGCAATAACATAATCCAATAACTTTTGTTCTGAATGTAACACCTCTCCTGGTATAATTTTCTATTTTTCTCCCTGGCTAGACTAAGAGTATTTTTAAAGTCCATATGAATGCTTGTGTTTTCAGACTAGGTTTTTTTTTTCCCATTAGATATTACTGCAGCTTTAGCAAATGCTGTTTTTGCTGTAAAACCTTTACAAAACAACAAACCCCAAGCAGTAAACAGAAAAAGCCCACATTTTTAATAATAATAAAATATGGTTGAGTAAAATTAATGCAAATCATGTAAATATGGCCTATAGAACACAGGGTTCCTTGAATGTTACACATACACCTTTTAATGAAGTGTGAATCACACACATTTGGCAAGTCATGCACATATTCTACAAGATGGATAGTCTGTATTTCTGCCAATTATAGAGATTTGAAAAGAGCAGAAAAAAACTGGTTTGAGAAACCAGCCTTCAAAAATGTCATGGTGTTTGTACTCTTGTTTAAGTCCATTTCTTTTGGAAGTTCTTAAGTCCTTTTCTTCAGATGGACTGACCTTGGAAATAAGGAAAGATGAAGGTGGACATGTCCTTATACACAATTGTGTTGGTGGTTATCCAGTGGTCAGCCAAATTGAAATAGATCTTTCAAAGGTGGCCTTTCTCCTCTGGCCAAAAAAATTAAATAAAAAGAATGTTTTAAACTCAATCTGATTCTGCACCTGAAATGCAAGTAATTTATCCCCAAACTCAGTTTCTGATGCTTTACCAAAACTCTGTACCAAATCTCTTGAGTCACGATATCCTTTCCTCGTTGCTACCCAAATAGATATGTGTCACCTCAGGGTATATTGTAAAATAATGAGCCAGCCTAAAGGAACAGTTTCCAAGAAAATACAGCAGCTGATGATGGACAGCAAATCAAGCCTCTATTGGCAGCAGACCCCTGAGGTGCTCTGAGATATAATTGTCCTAAGAGCTGATCTCTAAAGTAAACTTTCTAAGCTATATCAGAAGTTTCCCTCTTGGAGGACATCTTAGAAAACACTTCTTGGAGTGTTTTGACAAAGCTTGTAGGGCCACACTGGCCATAGATCCTCAACTTCAAGCCTGTTTACAGCTGTCCTTGTGAGAGAGGTTTCCTGCACTTCACTAAGTTAGGGATTTCCTTCCTTTGCTGATTTCCCATGACACATCAAGTATAGAATAAATTAAAATAATTAGTTCCTTGCAGTTTGGCTCTAAAGCTCAGTGGATATTTTATTTTATTTTACCATTCAACCAACATCAACTGAAGATCATTAATGAGCTTATACAGAATGCAGGAGGCAGTAGGCAATGGAAGAGCCGTTCTCATCAACCTTCTGAGACTCTGGCTCAGCCAACAGTGCTCACTCTTTAATTTGCTTCATTGCTATCAGAATGAATCTTCCCTTTGTCATGCTCCTGGGAGAGCTTCTGTAGAATCATGTTGCTCAAAAATGTCCCTCCCTCTTCTGATCCCCCCCAAAAAAGCTCAAGAGAGTAAGGGCAGCTGGTAGCACAGCTGGATCGATGTCAGAGAAGAGCTCACTGTCCATTTCATTTCCCAGGAATTTGCAAACACGGCACCAGGAATGGAAGCAGTAAAGAAAGGTTGTCTCTGGAGATGAAATGAGTCAGAAGCTCTGAAAAAAGATGAAAAAAAGTTTTGCGTGAAGTTCAGAGCATGTTTCTGGTTAAGTTGTTGAGGGAACCAAGCTTCCTTTAAGTTGATCAACAATTTCCAAAGATTCTGTTGCTTTGGAAAGGAAAGAAGGATAGGGGGGAAATATAGTGATTTTGGAAAAGTAAATTAATCCTAATGCAATCAGTTGCTAACATAACTGACTTCATAAACGTTGCCACTGTTTCTTGCCCATCCAATACCCTGAGAGTGGTTGAGCGTATTATTTTGGGATTAGCATCAGGTAAGAGCAGGTTTGTTTGAGGCTTGCAAAACAGGCAGGTCAAACACAGGATTAGAAATAGCTGGTCACTGTAAGAAAAAAGAGCTCCACAAAACAATTTTCAGTGTAATCTTAAACAATTCTGTAAAATATATTTAAAAGTCCCAAGAGATTGATAATGAAAAGCAGTCTCAGCTTAAGCATTTAGAATTGTTTGAAGATGTTTTGTTTCTTTTGTTGTCGTTATTTGAATGCCTGTTTTCTGACAATAGGGTTAGAGATAAGAAGTCATTATGAGACCAAAAACAATCCCTTTTGTTCCAAACTTTTTTCCTAAATGAAATTTCAGCTATGTAGTCAGATCTAAGGAAAATTCTAATGTTGATGGTCAGTTCTTTAAAAAACAAGGAAAAAAAATCCAAACAAAGCCCAAACTAAATTTAAATAGAGGCAATTTTGACTACCTTAGAATTTAAATTCCTGTTGTAAATGCCATGCTTAGCACCTCTTTGGGTGGAGTATGTGGCAACACACTGAATAGGAATGTGAGTGACTCTTGTAATTCACAGTTATTGGTGGGCTTAACTTCTTTTACTTTTTTCTGAGGAGTTGCAATTTCCTAGTTTTATTGAGATCTGGTGCAATCTTCAAATGTGAAGATCAGTGCCAATAGAGATGTAAATTGGCTTCAGTTTAAGAAGTTCTATTGGATTTTAAAAAGAATGCTGTAGGTCTGTTTAGTATTTATAATTAATTGTGCTCCTCTTTGTGCACTTGTTTATGGAATTGTTTTAGAATATCTTCATGCTGTGTTTTTTTGCAGAGCACTGTAGCTCATTATGACATCATGGGTTTCTGACAGCTCCATGGATATGCCCTGTTTTATTCTACTTAATTGAGAGGTGGGTAATGTAGAGCCTCTGGGTCATCTGTGGCCTGCAATGTTGTCTCACAGCACCTGTGGCAGACCATAATTTTATTCTGGATAACACCAAGTTGCATATTTATAGCAGGCCTATCAAAGACATTTGAGAGGCCTGTCGGTTGAGGAAAAAGGGCCTCATCTTAATCCAAAGTAGCGTTCAAAGGCATAATAATGACAGGAAAATAAAAATCTTGTTTTGTGAATCACTGTGTTTAGATTTGGACCAGAAATTTCCAGTATTATCCCCATGGTAATTTAGATCATCTTTCTTTCTGCTATGGGACTAGAAATGTGCCATTAAAGGGACTTTTGAGATGTCCTTGAAGCTACTGGCTGGTACCATAATGATAAATGATAATGACTCTGATGGCTGTCAGATTGTGTTGCCATCACCGTGTCTCTCAGCATGTTCCTCCCATGGACTAAATCTGCTGTCACTTCTACCTGGTTTAGCATAAAAGCCACCCTGTCTTCAAACTGATATGGCACATGAACATGGAACATGATAGAGAAGGTGTCCAAAAAGCCTCTGGAAAGATTTGTCCCCGATGGGTGAAAGGATAAACAAGTGCCAGGTATCTCCTGAAGTCAATGCTGGCAGAGAAGGGCCACAAATGTTGGTGTTAATCCCCATGAAAAGCACAGACAGGGACAGTCAAATCCCCACAGCACCACGAGGAACAGCAAAATGCTGTGACACTTCATCCTTGTTTCACACATCCCCGGAGCAGGCTATGGCTGGAGTCGTATCAGCTGTTCACTGAATTACCTGTCCTCTCATTTTTTGTCTAATTTTCTTTTCCCTGTCTTCACAGTCCTCCCACCCAGCAACCCCACACAGGGGAAGCTCCTTCCTCTGCAAAAGCTTCTGTGTGGGTTTCAGGTCACAGCAGAGAAATAGGAAAGAGCTCTCAGGTCTGACACATGACATCTTTCCCTACAGTGACTGCATGAGAGGGTATTTTTGAATCAAATCTTGTGATAAGGACTGGAAGCCTTTGGTTCAGTCCTCACTGCTCTGAGAAGGAATGGCTATTTTTTTACCCCAGCAATTTCTAGTACTAGTAACAGTTACAACTTCAACAGATGGTTTGGCTCATAGGAAATCTCTGAAGAAAATAAAATAAACAGCACGGGTTGTTGAAGGAGGTAACTGTCACTAGCAGGTGAACATTAGGTTAGATGTAATAATTTCTTTTCCTCGCACCCATCAATGCACTTGTTTTGTCTATTGCAGCAGTCCTACAAGTTTCTTAATCTCCTGCTTTAGCCATTTTCCTTTCCTGAAATTCCTGGAAAGACTGTCACTTCCCTACCCTCCACTGGTCTTTTTTCTTCCACAATGGTGCTGTACTCTTCATTTGTGGGTTGCAAAGCAGAATGCTGTAACTATCTGTGCTCAGGTCCTGAAAACAGACAATTTGGTGCATTGCAAATCAACTTCAAACCCCATTTCACTAGCAGAACCCTTGGACTACGAGTTATAAATAATTCCAACAATTCTAAACATCGAGAATGCTATGAATTATGAGCTTTTCATCAGAATAATGTGTGGGATCAATAGAAACAGAAGGTGTCTAGATAAGCACATTTCATAATTACTGCTTAGAACTGCATAAATCAATTTACCAGCACACTTCAGGAAAAAAAGTTCGTTTTTTTAAAGATGTATTAAAATAATGGTAGCTTGATGGAAGGTTACATTCCATCTCCCTTTTAATAATACCTCTTAAGAAATTTAATTTCAACTTCAAAGGGAGCTAAATTAAATATCAATCCTGTATAAATGGATCTGACACATTTATGTTTCATTATTTTATTTTATACCCTCCCCCAAAGGAAATGAATCAATCATTTTGTTACTCTTCAGTTCATCTTACTCTTTCTTGTGCAGAACTATATCCTGGAAATAATCAGGCTTCTTTGACAATCAGTTCATAAACAGACATTTAAATATTCTTTTCTTGCAGCCTAATAAGCAGGCAATGAGGTTGAAAGACATTGCACAGTGCACATCATACTTGTTCCTTTTCTCAGATTAATTTAATAAACTCTCAAGCTCTCTAGTACTTTTAAGAAGATTTATTTCAACTGTCTAATCCATCAGTTAAAAAAAATATGAAAATTTGGTCATTTTGATGCGAAGTTTCTTGAGTTAGTAAGTCTGATCATTCTTTCTTGGGATAAGTGCCATATAATTGGCTTCAAAATGGGGAAAAATCACTGTGTCATTTCTCATGGGAGTGGCCATGAATGAGAATAGTTTTTCCAACAAATTTTAATTTATAGAAAGTTATTTTCATTAGACTGGTTTGTTAGGAGATGGTAGTGCAAGACTGAAGAAGAACAAATAGCACATAGTTATTTAAGAAGAGGAAAATGATGATCCATGCCCATTTTTCATTTCTTTGCAGCCTTCAAATGTTTAAAATACTTTGATAGAAAGAGCAATTCAAGATGTCAAAGTATCTGAAAAATGGAATCAAGTAAAATAAGGACTTTCCAAAGGTAGATCATACAATAACTGCATTTGATAAGGGAATTTCCCTTACAGGAAAGGTAGGTGTTCTTGCCTTTAAAAAACATTTTATAAGTTACAAACTGGAAAAAAATAGAGTAAGAAAAGAAAATTGGAGGATCAGAAAATTAGTATAATGGAAGAATAATAACTTATAAAGGGAAAAAAGAGATGATAGCAAGCAGTATTGAAAGGAGGTACATGAAGCTTGAAAAATGTAACTAATATAGTTCATAAAGGTCACATTTAGGAATTGATTGTACCTAATATTTTCCATAATAACCTTGTATTAACACACTCCTGCTTCTTAGGCCAATAAGCTGATGAAATGAAGATGGAAAGCATTGTTAACACAGATGGTCAGGCCATCCTACAGAAAGCTAGAATCTTAATGCTGGGATGGAAATCAACAATACAAAATACATTAAATACATATATATTTAAAATATATGTGCTTAGAAATTAAGAATGATAAAAACAATTGAGTTTGTCAGCTGGAAATGACACAAGAATAATATGGATGCACTCAAAAATCAAGTATGACTGTTCGCCAAAGTGGTGCCACACATTAAAAAGTCAAACATAATCCTAGGAAGTATTGAGCTAAGTATCAATGCTGTTATCCAGAGGTTGCTCTCTAGTCCAGGGAATAAGAATAGCTGGCAGTTTTCCTTTTTTGCCTGTGTAATATAAAAGTAGACTGTAGGGGTTTTCTTCCTTCTTTCCTTCTGTGACTCAAGTGAGATGGGCTGTCTCACTGAGGTTCCTTCACAGCTGAATTCACAACTGCTGACCCTGTGAAGGAAAAGAATTGTTTGAGGTTTTTGGTGTTAAACTAAACTTTATCACCTTGTTCGATATATTTCACTCCTACAAGTGAGAAATCCTCTGAGGAAGAGAAAAAAGAAGCTCTCGGCTGCCATTTTTTGTCCTCTGGCTATAATGCCCTGTTATTAAATCTCCCCACAGGTATCTGGCTATGGTTTACCACTAACATTTACAGGTACCTATAAAATGGGATTAGGAGTAATATTTCAGGCTATTCTGCTTTGACAACATATTGTCCTGAGTCACCCTGACATCGCCTATGGCATTAAGAAACAATCAACTTAAAATTGAGATTGGCAGGAAAAGCAATGTCCTACTGCCTCTGAGGTTATTTGTTCAGTATTATTATTCCATTGAAGGGTGGAATGCAATTGGATTAGACCTATTTCCAGTCAACCAAAGTTAAAGTACAGTTTATGAATTGCAGGGCCCCAGTTCAGCCATGAGCTGCATGGTTTTTTTAAAGGGCCTCTCGAGGAAACTGCAAGATAGAGATAGGAATAATTAAAACTCGTATCTAAGTCACTTAGAAGTGTGCATGATGAGGTTGCTCCAAATCTTAAAAGATTATCTTTAAATTATCACTCAGAAACTTCCTTATCATGCAGCACCAGCCTCTTCTCCCTTACTGCTTATAAAGAGCTCTTGAAAAAATGCATCACTCTGGAGAATTACACTCTTCTTTCAAACAAGGAAACAAACTGTATGTGTGTGTGTATATATATATATGTATGTTTGTGTATATATACATATCTATATTTGTGGGAGGGGCGGTCCTCTGGGAATGTACCTCAGCACCCTTAAAATGCATCTGTTTTCATAGGACCCTTTTCAAACAGCCAGACAGACAGAGACAAGACAGACAGAAGTAACACATTGAAGACATTGCTTTTGAGGCCTTGCTAAGTCATGGGGCTGCTGTGCTCCAAGATCTGTCCCATTCTGACAGTCTGACATCTTTCTGCCTTTCTTTCTGACTTTCTCTCTCACCCTGCACAGCCATGCTGACATTCCCTGTTGAAAACTACGTCAGTGGAATCGAGAGCACCATGCTCTTCCCATGGACACCACCAGCTGTTCCCTCTCACATGTCCTGAAAGAATTTCATTTTTCCTGCCTGACCAAAACGCATCTGCTGCCTTGCCTTTTCCAGCAGCAAGTAGGCCGAGAACCACAGGGTGCTTTGGGTGCTGTCTTTGAAAGAGATAATCCAACCCCTGTGCCTTGTGAGCATTTCAGGGAAGAGCACATGTGGCTAAATCAAGAATATTTCACAATGTGAACGTCCCTGAAGCATCATGGCCAGGACATTCCCAGTCTCTTAAGGCCATGAATCAATTAGGAGAGCTAGTGCTTGTGTCACAAAACCAGGCTTCTGCTCAAACCACAGACAGTTCCTCCTCTTATGAGTCTGCTTTTGTACAAAAATCATGTTTTTGTGGACTGGGTTTTATTTTTCTCTCTTTTCATTTTGCAGTGGGCAGAAGTGGACGCCTGTTTTTCTCAGATTTGAGTGTAGAAAGGCCATTAATTTCCCCAAAGAATGTAGCTCAGCGGTACAAGCCGGAAACCTGATTTTCAAAGGCTTCATCACTAGTATTGACTGTCTGCAAGCACCACTCAAAATCAGTGTTCTTTCTTGTCATCTATATCATAAAAAAGGCGCTACAGAGAAAATTGTAACTGTTCTCTGCAGGTGTGGAAATAATGAAAGTGGGCACTGCCCTTCCTAAAAGGGACACTTTTCCCTATGGATTCAGCTCCCACAATGTTTGTCAAAGGGCAGTGTGTGATAATGACATTTCCTGTGGAAACTCTAAAGTCAGTGCAACTATGGAACAAAAAATTTAAGCTCACTTCACGTTAGACTTTGCTGGTGAATTTGTTTTGGTTTGTTGGGGTTTTTTTTCCATTTGAGCTCAGCAGAATACAAGACGTTTTATTTGACTGTCAGTCAGAGCAAATCAACAAACCTTGTGATGCCTTCACAAGGGCAGGGAAATGGTGGAGATTCTAGTATGTATGTTTGTGGGTGGTGGTGTTATTTTCAGACAGAAAAGGAAGTTTGCATTCATGAAATACTACTTTGCCGCTCTCCTGCCACATAATTTTTTCCTCATTCCAGATGGAAAATGACCTTTTCAAATAGCTCTTGCTGATGACTTTCATGAAAGTCACACAAAACAGGGGAGTGGTGAAGTTACTTGCAGCACAGCCAGAGAGGAATACATTTGGTTAAGATTTGTTGGCACTTGTGTATTTTGAAAATATTCTGGCTGAGCGGGTCTCAGTCTCCTGAAGACTTGACAGACAGAAGGAAAAACTGAATTTTAGCTCTCAGACATTCTGGTGCCAGAAACTGGAGATGATAGGAAGGATAAGAAGAAAAGAGAGAGTGGGGAAAATGAATTAAGTTACATAAGAAAAACCAGTAAGTTGATGAGTGGAGAACACAGCACTGATACACTGAACCAGGGAATCCTCAGTCAAGAGAGAATTCTGCAAGCCAGTCAGTAAATTCTTTCTCCTAAAACCAGTTTATTTCAAGCAAGCCTATACATTTTTCATCAGCTACTGCAGGTATCTATTTGTCAGAAATGATTTAGCTTTTCTGAAAGACATGCTGATGCGTGGGTCTCAGATAGCAACTACTGGCACACCAGGATGTGCCAGAATATGAAACTCTACAGCCGATGCTGTTTTAATGTAGTATTTTCTGTGGTGATCAGAAAAAAAAAAGAAAAGAAATGCCAGGATGCACAAAACTGACAGCCAGGGAACATTGTTCAGCTACAGTTGTGGGATGGCTATTCCCAAAGGAGTAGGGAGGCAGGCTGGACAAATAGATGGTGAGGTCTCACTTGGAACTGCAGCCCATATTGCATCAGCTCCCTGGGGAGAGAAACTGCCTGAGGGAGTGACCTCTCTGAATCATTTCATGGGTCATGGACTCAGGACCTGGGAGAAAGGCAGAGTTCCTTGCTTATCTCTACAGATCTGGATTAGTCATGGTTCCCCAGCTCACCAATTTCTTAATTATCAAGCAAAAGTCATCTCTGTACATCTGTACATGGTGCCTGTGTATCCATTCATGTGTATATAGATCCATATATATGGATCCATGTGCATATGGATATACAGGTGTATTCCCATCTTTATTTACACTTCTAGGATAGAGACTGTTGCCTACTATGAATATACCAACAGTATTTTTAATACAGTATTTTTCACAAGGTTCTTTGAAAGTCTGTGTGGCTTTAAATGCTATTCCAGAAAACAAATTAATGTTTTGAGACGGCTTCAGTAGAACTTGTTCTGGAATATGCTGTGTCAAGTAGAAGCTGTTAGCAGTGGTGTCTGGACATGGCTCAGTGGGCAGGTAGAGGATTTGAGGATCCAGCACTGTTGAGTAGGTAACTTCAATTGTAATTGTGAGAGGGCCTGGGGAATTTGGAATTCCTGATTATCTGAATCTTAGCTTTGTCTGGGACTGTCTTCATCCACAGTTTTATGAGGATGAACCAGGCAGTCACTCAGTCCTGAGACTGAGAACAAAGCCTGAATAGCTTTATGGAAAAAGTACATCTATCCTTGTTGCCCATCCCAGGTCCAAGTAAGAATTTGTGCTGGCTGGTCCCCATTTTATACAGTTGCTGTTCCCTTAGGCAGGGTCGTGGCACTGCCATGATCCCCGTAGTGAGGGAAGCACTAATCTGCTGAGTTCAGTCCTGGGGCTTCCCAGGAATGAACAGCTTACAGAGACCAGAGCCCTGACAGGGCAAGCTAAACTTCTTTTAAGGTTAACACTGCTTTTAGCGGGTCACTCGCTTCTTTGAGAGAAAACTTTAGACCTTGCCACTTCCCAGGATAAAAGTGCATTCCTGTGTCCTTACTCAGTGGGACCACACAGGTTTTCTGGGTCCTGAGGACCAAGGCCAGAGATCTGAAACTTGCCAAAGCTATGGAGTGCACACCCCAACGGACATCTCTGTCTGACCAGCATTCACCAGCATTCACAGGCATTTGAAAATAATTGGGCTTTCAGAGAGTCACCAAGTTTGATAAGAGTGAAGTTATCCTTTTCAGATGACTTCTGCACGAGAGAAATTCTTCCTGGTGTTGACGGGCAGCAAAATCACAGTCGTCTTGATTCTGATGAGGAGGCTGTGATTACATAGATCATAGAACTCCTTTTAACCTGAGGGCATTGGTGTGCCTAGTTCTAGGCAACATTTTGCCCTGAACATAAGGCCATAATCGGAACATATATGTAGTACTTACCAACTGAGGGAATGAGTCCTTTTGAAAACACAGCAATGTTCCTGCAAATAAAAGCAAAAGGGCTTATACTTTTGGTGCATCTGGTTGAGAAACCAACACTTTTTTAGTGATCAGACAAATTTTTATTTTTTCTTTTAGGAGTTCTGCTGGATACATAGCTTCTTGACTGTTACAGTTCTACAGCTTTTTCAAGGTGACATGTATAATATATTTTATCTAAGTACATATGCAAAATCCTAAAATTTAGAGTACATGTCCAGTCTAATTTACCTTGAAAATTATAACCCTCCAAATTTACACTAAGACAGCACTGCTACTGAGGGACAGGTTTGCAAGGAAACTGTGTTGAAATGAAGCACAAGTCTTTTTTCATCAACAATCTTCAATCCGGACATGAATCCTGCCTGCCTCTTAATTTTTATTTTTTTTATTTATTTATTTAGTCCTTCAGATATTTAGGAAGGCTTGCCAAAAGCTTTGTTAATCACTGGAATGTGAGGACCCAACCTTATCAATCTATTTCCGTGTTCAAAAGAGATATCATATGCCTGAAGTAATGATGTGTTAGAGAGTCCATTTCCCTGGATTGAAATATGGTATGTAACCATGGAAGCAGATCAATAAAAGCATAATGATTTTGAAGAAAACGTCTTTTTAACAAAACAGATTATTGCTTTCCTAATAAATCAAATTTTAGCTAAAACTTTTTTAGTTTCAATCAAAACCCTCACAATTCCTCTCCTTCCATTCATCCCAAACCCAATCTTTACGTGAAAGAAAATGTCTTCAGAGATTGTTGAGAATAAAAACTTCTTTGGAGATAATTTTAATAATGAAAAAATCACAACAGTTGCTCAAGCAGTTCTAAGAAATTTCCTTTCTGCATCAATACCTACACTGGTGATGTAGGTAGTAAAGAAAAAGTAATCAGCTTAAAGTACAACTTGAATTTAAACAGTTATTGACCTGAATTTACAAACTAGGCACCATGCTTTTCAGCTACAAATTGATGATTTACTTACAAATGCAATGCAATTTTTGGTAATTTAAAGACCAAAGTGAAAATTCTTATCAATAGTTTAAAAGACAATAGTTGACTGTAAATGAGGGGATTTTTTCCCATTTAAAAAGAATATGAAATATAAAAGTGTTGATAAACTCCAACTGAACTGTTTTGCCTGAGCTTCAAGACCAGATTAAGATATTATTTTTCAATTGTGTGTTCAAAGCAGTTTGGAATTAAAGGTAAACATTAGGCTAAGGTAGTGTCCTTGCTAAGATAAATTGCACCTGTAAAACACCCAGGTAGCCTCCTGCATCACTTATGCTTCCTTTTGATATTGGCTGGTGCATTTCAGCTGTGTTACACTGTGCCCTTATGGTTTGCAAAGATGTAAATTGCCTATGTTGCCTTTTGCAACAAACTGTGGCTCATCAAATTTCTGATTTTGTAACATGATTAGCAGAGGCAGGGGCTGGAGTTTGAAAGTCATCTCTCTCCTTCTGGTGAGCTATCACTAGCAAGAATGAGCCAAAGGCCTCCTTCATCTGCTTCGTAGCCTAGCAGGAAAACTTGGGCCTGACCTCAGGCATCCTGATCCTGTGTGAAGATAAGCATATTTCTGTTAACTCTATTTTCTTCTGTCCATCACTGTAATGGAAATGATCAGGTTAACATAGAAGTCAAAAAAAACCCAAAAACAAACAAAACCTACAAAATATGGATGGTTTTTAGACTGACAGAAATGAAGACATTTATTGATCCAGATGATGCTGGATGTTTTTGAAAATATTTGTTTTATGTTCTTCTATTTTCTGAAAACACTGAAATAGAGGTCATGTCTCCATTAAGGAATTTAACAGGTACCAGAAAGTCTATATCATATTTAACTTCTATTTTAATTCATCAATACTTTTAAACATCCACAAAATACTGTGTCAATAAGGTCCATAATTTAGTTATGCCTTACTGGGAATTGTTTTTCTCCTCCAAGTTTTATATGCTCTGATACCCAATAATAATATTTTGTGTCCTCTGCTCTTAGGCTGTGGAAAGCAGCAACTCATCATCCCTTTTTCACTCTCTTTACATAATATGTGATTTTTGAGAATTGACTGTATACTCATGATCCCTGTCATCTGTCTTGGAAGCCAAGAATTTTCAGTCTCTTTCCTGTCTCCTTGCACAGCTGTCATTCTAACTTTCCTGATTAAGCTGTCATTCTGTGTTGTGCCCTTCTCAATGGACCCCTTTTTGGCGCAGAATGAGAAGAGCTCCTCTCAGGGGTCATGATGGTGATGCACCGCAGCCACATGCAGTGGCTTAATAGGGGTTTCTGTTTAGTTTAGAGAAATGTCCACACAGACTCCACAATCTTTTTTGCGGAATTATGAGCAATTTTCACTTCAGCAAATCTGTCTTGTTTCTCCCTTCATGACCCCCTTATAAGCTCTTTGATTTCCCCCTACTAGAAATTGCTTCCTGCGGGTTTTGGCACCTTAATTATTCTTCTTTGTGTATTCATGGAACACTTGGAGGGTAAAAAAAGTCACAAACACTCTATCATTAAACAAGAAAAGAGGGGCTTTTTTAGACTGACAGAAATGAGGAGGTGGATGTGTAGGGCTGGGGACAGGCTTAAGGTGCTCAGATGTGCAATAGCCAAGACAATTTGTCAGAAGCTTCCTGTTGGGCCAATCACCAAATAGTACAGCTAGAATTAGTGTCCCCAGCTGCATTATTTTCTGTTGGCTTTCACTGGATGTTTTATTATTGTCTTACTCGGTATCAGGAGATACTCTATAGTTCCTCGTGTTCTGCTCCAGTTTCAGCTTAGTTTTGTCAGTCCTAATTTTGTATTATCGACAAACTTTTCCCCTACATTATTCACTCAGTTTTCCAGATCACTTGTTAAACAATAAAAGTCCCAGTATAGATTCTGATGAGAATCCCATGGTAACTTCTGCACTCTCCTTCAAAAATTAGCATAATATTTATTCACTTGAATCTTCTCTTAATTAATACAAGAGAATTTAATAATTTGTAGAGGACTGAAGAGCTTAATTTAAGCCACCAGGGATATGACCTTCAGGGTGTTTCCTGTAGTCATAATGAAGAAAGAATATGTACTACATAGGCTCAATGGGTCATGGACTTGATAATCTTTATGGGTCTTTTGTAACTTGAGATATTCTATGGTTCCAGTTGTAACTAAGATAAAGAATTAATGTCCACACACAAGAATGTCTGTGATATTAAGAGTCCATCACCTAAATAGGACTTCAAGATAAATGAAAGAGAAGAGGCATCATCAGTCCTCTTTCACAGAAATGGAAATAAAGGGGGTGATTTAACCTAATTTAACCTAATTTATCTAAGACACAACTGATAGCTCAAGCCTAATTTCTCTGTTTACATCTCTACCCTCACAGTATGTCCTAAAAATACATCCTCAGTTGGTTCAGGTGTAGATGTCTCCATTACCAATATCTGGAGGTAGTGCATTTTCTAGTGTGTGATAGATACACCTGCACTTAAGATTCATGCTTGGAGTGGACCTCAGGGTGGGGAGTTTTACAGACTCTTCCTGCACATTTTCCAAGTGAGATTCAGATTTCTGGGCACCTTCTTCTAGGTAGATTTCTGGAGAAATTATAAGGACTTGTTTTTAAGATCGCCATCAAGAATTGCCGAGAAATAATGGATCATGGGTTGAAAGATTTTGTAGAGAAGACCTATAGGAAATGTCAAAGACAGTGGAACATTACTGCTCCTTGGGTGCTAATACCTTGGGACATCAGACTTGACTATATTGCAGGACAAAATTTTATAATCTATGCAGAGAATCTGAATAAGAGTCAATGTTGAAATACAGCAAGAGGTGTAAAAGTCCCATCAAATCTCCAGGTCTTCATTACTGACAATTGTGAGAATCCTTAATTTTATTTCATTTTTATTTTTTAATAAGAAGTAGAAAAACAGAGAGAAGGCTAGCCATAAGACCTGCATGCAATTTTAGGCAGTGTCATTTATTTATCTGTTTCTCAAGACTTTTTTGACTCTTTTTTCCTTTCAATATTATTTCAGAAATACAACAGAAACATAACTTCCAAAGCCAGGAAATGCAATTAATGTACACAGATTTTCTAATCCAAGTTTAACTTCATTCTACTTCCATATGCAGATTTAAAATACTTAGATAGAGAGGGATGATCAGATTAGACATACAACAGACAAACAATTAGTAATAACGACTGCAGTGTAGCAATGAACACTTTACCCACCCACCATGAGACAATTTTTCAGATTAAATCCTGAACTTGCTTTATAAAAGTTTTCATGTTCCCTCTCCCCTCTTCTACCTTTGCCCTCCAGCTTAGAACCAATGGGCATGAAATGATGTTCCTGTGTGAAATGAAACCAGAGCAGCTTCATCCTTGAAGCTACTCAGAAGTAAACATTTAAGATTTAGACTATGTTTACCTTGAGAACTATAAGTAGTTAACACAATTTAAGGACTTGAAATAGAAACCAAAATTAAATGTACTGCTTAAAGGATTAGACAATCATCTTGCTGTACAAACAGCATAAACAAGGAAATCATATTAGCTCTTAGTGTAATTAGTTGAACTCAACAGTCCATGGATAAAACCTTTCTATGCACTTCTCAAAAAAAATAAAAAACCAAACCAGGGCAATCTTGGGAAGGCTTAGAACTTGACAATTTGCATGAATTTCTAATGAGGCAAAATTCATTGAACTGATTAAATGAAATTCTTCCTGTTACCTAATCCTCATAACTGCTGCCCAGAAGAGATGAAAGCTTTACCTACTTCCACACTGAGAAAAAGCAGCAAAAAAAGAACAAAAAATTCATAACCACACTATGACCTCAATTTTTTTCCTCTTCTGCCAAGCTAATATCTGGAACTGAATTATTTTATTTTGCATTCAGAACAGCACAACTTTGGGAACATTTCTAGCTAGATAAACACACCAGGGACCTGATCCAAAGGCCATTGAAGTCAAAGAGAATTTCCAAATATTTCAATGAGTTTGTGTGAGAAACACATTTCTTGATATTTCCTTACTTTTAAGATAACATCACTCATTCATTGTTATCAATAGATTTATTTGTAAAGGATGATTCAGATTATGAAATTATAAAAAGTAGATACAAATATGTGATTTTTAAGTAGCTATAGAATTACAATTAGCCTAATTCAGACACTAGATTTCTTCTTCCATAAAAAATTCTAATATTTTGATTCATGTTTGATTCTAATTGGGTAGAAATGACAAAGCATAGAACTTGTTTCCTGGAACAAAATGCTTTTGAACATAATCCCATTTAGAAAAGTTTAATTTTTATTTGAAGTGGGTCCAAAATTAAATTGTCTTAGCTATAAAATTGCAATGTGTGGGGAAATCTCAGCAGTAACGATTGTTTGTGGGACAGGTAGTATGGCCATAAAATCAGATGCATGAAGGAGAATGTGAGAAGCATTTATGTGTAATACAGTTTCCATTAGTTTAGGCATATTTACCCCAAATAAAAAGATGTTTTGCTTCCATTTGGCTTTTCTTCCCAAGGGGGAAATTGAAAATAATTGTAACTAATAATATTGCCCAAAATTAAACAGCAATTTTGCGGAATCCAACATTCATAATGAACTATTTTTTCCTATAAGCTGTAGGCCTAGCAAGGTCTGTTTTTCCAGGAGCTTTATGTTTGATTGTATTACATTGGATTTCCTCTATCTCCTCTACAACCCCACATCCTCTCCAATCCACTAGATTTATCTCCTTTAAGACTACTTGAATGTCCTTCATTTCCCTACATGATATGAAGAAGCTTACCTGTACAAAACAGATTTGTAGGGATGTTCAGGGCCCACACAATTTTCCCTTGAGGGTATTCTTGACCTGCACCCTGCAGGAGGGCTGAGTGTAGCAGTCCTATGTCTCATCAAATTAAGGTGAAGTTGGCCAGTTGAACAAAACTTAGGTAGGAACACCAGAAAGAGGTGATCTGTCATATAATCTTATTAATACCATAACCCTTATCAGGTTTAGGCAACTGAAAAAAAACAGATTTGGGGTGAAAATTCCTAATCCAATAAGACAGGATTATCCACTGTTTTCCACTGTTTTGCAGAATGTGTACATTACTCACCATGAAATACCAAAGTGAAGAGCAGCACTGTAAATCAAAATAAGGCTGAAACAAATATCATTTTCTGAGACAGGGTCCCGTTCTCAGCAAAACAGGTTGGAAACTGCATGAGCTCCAATTTCAGAGAGACTGATGGTCATTTTGTTTAACTAGACAGTTGTTGAGCTACCACTGCCTAATGCATTGCACTCGTAAGGTTCTTGGAGTAGGAGTGAGACAAGGATCTCTCTTGTTTTATAGGGTTGCAGTTGTTTATTGTGTACAGGTACAAACATCATATTTCAGGGAACCAACAGTAGCCTAGTGGTGTGTGAACGTTTATGTGAGGGGAGAAAAAAAGGGACGGAAGCACATTTTGCTTTTATAACTCAGTCTTGTATATTTGACTGTGGACAGTCAACATGACATGAACGAATTCTTCCAGTGTCTTACTCCCCTTCATGACATTGAATAAACCTAAGGCATTTTCTGTATCTCTGCAAAAAGAAAAAAAACAGAAAAAAAGAGAAAGTTGCTCTAACAGTGGTGTAGTGGTGTCAGGGCTGCTGTTAGGTCTTGGGGTGAGAGGGGACATAGATGGTGGTGACAATGCCAACAATCTCTTCACTTAAATTTCCTGCACTGGCCCAGACTGGGAGAATGCTCACGGTAACAGTGGAGGAAGGTGAGTTTGCCTCAGCAGGAAGGGGGATCTGGGAGCAAGGGATCAGGAACAACCAGTCACCCACGGTGTCTGACATTAAACAGGGAGTCTGCGGCCATTTCCACAGGAAGAGCTGTGACCAGGGGGATTGCTTGGCATGGCAACAGCTACACTGCAACCCTTCCCTCTGGAGACTGATGTAGCTGCCCCGCTCCATCACTCCTGCTTGGGATCTGTAAAGCTCATTGACATGAGCCCAAAAACAAGGACTGAAGGCACAGGAGAGCACTTGTGTGCTCTGTGTCACACTTCACCCCTTTACAACAATTCACTTCAGCCCATAAGATGGAGCTCTAAATAGATTTGACATTATTATGCGTGGAGGCGAGTGTCTCCCTCTTATTTTTTAACCCTGTTGAATTTCCTAAACTTGACCTTAAAGCTACCATGCTAACGAACCACATGTTATGACTCATTGCAGATTGTGAGGTACTCCACAGACAGATTACAGAGCAATCCATACAGTGCAGGCTGGAGCACTGGCTCTTGCCAAGCAGAGTGAGGTGAAGCATTCTGTATATCCTGGATGCAACCCCTTCACTCATCACAGCCTCAAATTCAGCGTGGTTGGAGACAGCTGCTTTTTCTTCCAGTGAAAATCAGTCTCATCAAGTGAAAGAACTATTAAACAAGTTTCCATTCCAATGAGTAATGACTAATTAAAAGCATTACAACAAGGATTTAATTCTAATTGCTGAACTTGGCATTGAAGTAATTTTATGCTCTGTGGCAACTATTGTGTGAGAAAAGTAATTGTACATCTGAAGGAAATAAACACACATATTTTAGAAGGGCAGGAATCTTCCCCTGTTGAAATGCCACTGGCTTTTAATTATCATCACAAATTGGATTCCAACAGGGAGAACACAGAGAGGAAAGAAAAGAATAAAGGCATCAAATGGAGTCCTTTGGTATAGAATAGTGTTAAATCACAAAAGATGCAGCAGCTGTCAGTTGTGATGGACACATATAACTATTTGCAAAGATTTAGCTCTGAGAAAAACCAGAAAGCAGTATGTATAAGCATTCTTCTCTGTGTGGTTCACAAAATGCTTACCTGAGAAATTATATCACATTTTCCATATTTAGTTCTTTGGGGTCCTTTCTTGCCTTTCTGCAAAAACACATAATGGGCTAAATCAGATTTTAACAGCAATGAAATCCTATCACTGTGTAGCACTAAAGAAAGATGTTGGGTCTTACAGGTAGCAGGAATCTCCTGTGTGATGTCCCTTTATGATGCAAAGTAACGAGTTCCATCTGGCATTTTCTCCTCTCTCCCACCCAACTGAAGCATAGTGCTGCCAACTTAATAAATACATCTCATTGGAAAAACACTCCATTTAAAATTTTCAAGTGATGGAGTATCTGCTTTGTTCCATGGTAAATTGTGCAAATGATTAGTTATCACGTCTGTTGAAAAAATCAAGGTCTGTTATGAGAGTGAATTAGTCTGGCTTTCACTACCAGCTTCCAACTTTTGTTCTGTCTTTTCCAAAGTATTGTAGAATTCTCTCAGATACGTGAAATATCATCTCTTTATGTGGCCCAATGTCCTGAGTGCTTACTGTGTGACCTACCACTGAGATGTACCAAAACCAGACAGATATTTAAGGGAGTTTAGCTTGTCTAGTAGTTCAGATCAGTCTGGAGAGCAGACTCCTTTGGAATTAAACTTGGAATTTTATTAAGGGAAAATAAATTCCTATTGCATTATTCTTGAACTAACAACTGTTTGTTTTGCAATTGGACTTGTTCTTGTGCTCCTATCTCTGCTATGGGATTTCTCTACTCTTCCAGCTGAGAATATAAATTGTTACAGCTAAGAACACTAATTCTTTTCTCAATTCTTTTAAAATTCTTGAAAGAAAGTTTTCAAAGTGTGGAGACTGAAACAAGTAAGAAGTATTAGGGTTTAGCTCTTCTTTTACTGAGTCTCCCATAGATATAATCTGTAACTTTGGATTGATCATATAATTCCTTTGTCTCCACTGGTGCGTGAAGAAAATAATATTTCACTACATCCTGAAGTTGAAATGAAAACATTTCTGTAATTAATCCAGAGCTATATATTAATGAGGCTCATAAGAGAATCCAATCAGAGATGCATGAATATTTCAGATTCAAATGAACAAGTAGCTATTATTGTATACATGACATTAGTACCAGCTCTTTAAACTGCAGTCTGTTCATAGTCTTGATAATTCAGATGAAATTGGTGTAACTATTGGCTGCACATGTAGTTTTACTGACAAGTCTTCGAAGGATATTTTTCTCCTTGCAATGGATTATCTGTGGAAAGCAACTGGAGACCTACTAATTAAAGTAGCTCGGATGCAGTCGGACAGGATGTCTGAGGGCTCCCTTAAGCCCAATGTCTTGCCTGAACTAGGCTGAACTAGGCCATGAATTTGGATTTCCCATATCCTGACCTAAAATTATCTCCCAAATCTGAGAAACCTGCATATCTAAACTTAAATTAATAACCTTGCACAAAGTTTTAACTTCTGTGACTTTACACACTCCAGCAGCTAGAAAATTATTTTTAATGGAATTTTCCAACTAGCTGTATCCACAGACACTCAATTCAGTTTTTGTTCAGAGTTTCTGTCTATCTAAGGGGACTTAAAAATTATACAAACCCAGTTTTTAAGTCCTTTAAAGATAACTAAAGGGGAAAGGAAAAAAATCTACTTCTGAATGTTTTTTTAGCATTATTCACATTTTGTCAAGCTCATACTGTATTGTAAGAGGATTCTCATGTTATCAGAATCAAATAATTCACATCCTTGTTCAGCACAAGTAGTGAAGAGTACTGTCTATAAATCCCTTTGGATTACCACATGGCTTTGAGCTTGCAATAAATCTTTTCCCCTATCCCATCACCTCCTAATCTGCTAAAAGTCTTCCAAAAGATCAGAACCATTAAGATGTCATTTTATAATGGAGGAATTATAGCCTAATTTAACAAACCTTGTCCTGAGGTCTATAAACTAGGACTCAAAAGCAAGAAAGAAATCCTGTGCTGAATGCAGTCAGTGCTTGGGATTCGTTGCCATGAGAGTCCATTCACTGGCTGAGTAGCTGCCAGCCTTGCAAACCGGCTGATTTTCCCTACCAGGTTTGAGTTGTTGTATTCCAACAACTGCTGTTCCTTACCTTATTGCTTTTCTTTTTCTTCTGCTGGTGACCCAAAATGTGGGATATCCTTCCAAATTTATTATTATATTAATATATTAATAATGACAATCATGATGATGGTAATGATGATGATAATAATAATAACAATGTTATCAATAACAATAACAATAATTATTCCCTGTGCAGATTAAATTTGTATTTCTCTACTTGTTTCAATGTCCAAAACTTTTACACAAAGGTTTTTAATTCTAAAAATGACAGCTAAACCATGAACAAGCAGCCTTCCAGCTTAGAAATTCATAAATCTGACCATTCGTCTAGTGCTCTGTCACTTGAGGAGAAGGAGGTGCCTCAGCTCACCTAAACGTGTGTGTAGGGCATACAGTGTTGGCTGAGCCCCAGATGCATTTTGTGTGTGCAGCTCTCCTTACAAATAATGAACTGGGCTCGTATGTACTTCTATACTCCATGATTTTCATGCAGTCTTCACCTTGATCCACCCCTCATTGCCATTAGAGTTTGTTGAAGGTATTACTAGCTTGTAAGGGGTCAAGCAAGTCCTTGGAGAGTTTAGGAAAACAGATTGCTGCAATATTCCTTTCTCATACATACACTGACATGTACAGTCTGACAGGTTTCCATGGAAATTATGGAAATTGGACCAGCAATAGCTGCTTATCGAGTCTGATTTCTTGCCATTTACAGGTGCCTTTGCCTAAGGTGGCAAAACAGTAAAGATTGGCCTTTTCTTCTCTCTCTCTGTCCTCCTGTTTGGCATCACCCTCACCCTTTGAGCACCTGAAAGAAATATGTGCATGTGTGAGAGAAATTTCTGCTTTAGGAAAATTAAACAGAAACTTGTGGTGGCTTCGTGAAGGGTTGGGTCATGTCTGTGGTGCTGTTCAAGAAGTGCAAGGGTGACTCCACCCAGCCCTAAGCATCAGCAGCATGGAGGAGGCAGTTTCAAGTGCTTTCTCTTTACGATGGTAGATTTTTCTCCAAAGTATGAAAATTGATTGCTTGGGCCCAAAGCCTGCATGACTGTAAGCTATGGTAAGGGTCATATATTATTAGTTCCCTCTCAGTTTTGAGCTGCTGTGTTTGACTAGCTGACCTCCTGTGAGAAAACAGCAAATTATTGCACAGTCCAATGACACATGGCACAGCAAGGCTCTCCTGTTAATCTCTTCTGAATTTCCTAGCCATTAATTCCACTGACTAACCTCTTTATTACAGAATCATCTCTCCTTAAATTTATAATAAAAAGTTCCAGGAGCAAAAGCAGAAAATGAAATCACAGCTTCAGCCTACAAGTGGAGTTTTCCTACATTTCTGCAAGCTCCTTTTTGATCAGGTTTCTCTGGCCTGTTCATGGCCTGAATAAAGCCTTATAATAGTTAGCATCCACTTTTAGAAGGAAACTAAGGACACTACTTAAAGAAATAGCTCAGGTGCTGAGGATCCTTGAAGTAATTCCTCTGCTGTTTTTTTGTGGCCTTGTGAAATGCCAAAACCTTTCATGAGACCATGGACTAAATGCTTTTAGCGCCACATGCTCCTTTCAGAGATGCTTTCTCTGGACCTCAGCAATGCCAGGGCAGTTGTATCCTGGTGACCTGCCTTTCCTACTGTGCCTTGCCCTGAATCCTTCTGTCCTGGAGCACAAGTAACTCATATGTAAAGTACAGGTCATACAAAGGAAAAGCAAAGCATCATAGGATTTACTGGACACTCTCAAAGCAGGGAATGCAAACCAGAATCAGATTCTGAGCTTGGGAGCAATGACATGCTTAGGTGTATGTAAGTGGGCAGTGAGGAGTGTAAAGAGGGGTATGATGTGTAATTCTGTCCTCACACACAGGACAAACTGCTAAAGCCACAGGAAGCTGGTGCAGAGCCGGAGCTCTGCTGCTTTTCTGGTCCAGGGTAAAAGAAACTGACTTTTCACAATATCTAAAAGAGGTTCAACTTTGGTCTGAACCTGAATAAGAGGTGTTGGGTTAGTTATTACTGAGAGTAGTCTGAATTATCCTGTAACAAGTGATCGCCTCACTGCTTCACTGGAAAATCTTTGAAATTCTGTGCAAACCCTTTTGTTTTCCTCTTGCTCAACAGAAGACAAACGCAGTACAGTGTAAGATGCCAAATGAACTCCAGGGTCCTGTAGCAAAAATAGCATCATAAGAGATGATGTTAATGCTGAACTCTCCTTTCAGATATGTCAGAAAGGGATGGCAAAGAAAATATTCCTCTCTCATTACACCTCACCAGGTCACACAGTGCTTGGCTTGCTGGCTCTTTCTCATAGCAGCAAACCAGAGCCACTCAGAAACCTGAATGCTGATTGTGAGGAACTCTGTCATACTGTGACAGAGATAGGTAACCCAATAGCACTGGAGTCTTTCAGTTCAACCATGTGGCTGGGACATTTCTCTCCATGTTTCTTGTTCTTTTTCTGGCTTTTGAAGTTTAATGATTGGTGGAATTTTAGTTTGCTTTTTTCTCTTTGAGTCAAAAACATTTGAGACATGAAAAAATTACATTCTGAGAGCATTTTCCTCCCCTTTTAGTAGTAATGACTATAAGCAGAACCCAAAGCAAAGCTAGTCATCCCTGTGAAGGCTTTTCAAATTAGTTTTTACATGGCAGGAGCACCAGCAGCCTGTGCATTAAGAAATATGCAACAGCCAGATCTGTAACAAAACAGGTCTTCCAGGGGATGGAGCTCCTCTTGTGCTTTCTCACAGGACTGAGGGTGGGAGAGTCTGAGTTTGGCAAAGAGTGGAGCTCAGGAGTTCATGATGTTCATGACTCAGGGTTCCCTCTAATCATCACCTCTTTCAAACGTAAACTTTCTGTGTCCTGGACCACTGGAGCTCGATCCATGGAAACTAAAACCAAGTGTTTTTGCAGAGTACAGCAGTCACTGACTAAGCCCCAATGAACAGCCTGCCTGCTTTCCTCTGCCTCACCTGAGGTCCAAAGAGAGGAGAAAAGACAAGAGCAATTTTTGCCAGCAAAAAGAGAAAGTAGAAGGATCGAGCCACTCCTAAAACTATTAGTTCTCCATGTACCAAGTAATATTTTATAGTTAGGACAGTCACCATTTTTCTTAGTGTGCAGTGACACAAGGGAGGCAACATTCACATCACAGTTTAGTGACAAACTTTAAATAAATGCATCTAAAAACTAAAGACGAGAGCTTGTAATGCTCTTAGCAGTATGAAGAGTAGAGCCTGATCCTGTTTTCACAGCAGGAATTTGTTCAGGGTTTTGTTTAATTATTGTCAGGAGCTGCAGGGTTGTTCTCCCATAGAATTAGCAAAAGAAATGTCACAGCTGAGGAGTCACACTGAGAGTTCGATTACGCTCCTTTCACCACTCTAGTCTTGAAAAAGTACATTTGCCATAATGAACAAAGAATGGCTGAGAACAGATTAGATAGCTAGAGGTGAGGAAACCAGATTTCCTTTTCCTAGGAAAACAGTTGTAGATCTATAAGCTTACTTGTTATTAGCATTTGAGAAGCATCCTAAAATAAAGAGTATTAACCCTTCCCTCTTCCCTAGCTATAAAGAGGAATTCAATGTTGTACTGGGGTTTTATGGCAAGGTTTTGGTGGTGGGGAGAGTTGCAATCATGTGAATACCACACTGCAAACTGGTCAGAGGAGAAGTTGCATTTTGTGGTAGATATAGTTCAGATGGTGAAATCTCTCTCTTGGAAAGAATTTGATTTGAGACAGGTCCACTATGACTCTTATGGGGCCTTGGGGTATTCTAGATTGTCTTTTCTTGATTGGAAACTGTACTTAATGTGTTAGTATAGGTCAACTAATCAAAATATTACCCTCTGAGAAGTCTGAAAATACATTAATTTTGTTTCATAGTTTAAGTTTAAAAAAATAACCAATTTTCTGCAGAAAATTGCTTACTCATACAACCTTTTCCATCAAAATTTATTGTGTTTCAAATTTTCCAGCAAGTTCCATTGCTCAAATTCATGATTTAAACTTTTACCTAAGCCTTGCTCAGCAACTGTAAGGTTGCAAATCAACTGCAGTTTCTTCTTGGAGAAGGTGCCATTACAAGTTTTGCTCTGACACAACTTATTTAGGGAATGTATTTTGGATCAGTCCTGAATAAATCAGTGTAACTCCAGCTGGGATTCTGCTAATGAATTCAAGCGTACCACATGAGTTTGGTCCTGCTGTCATACATGATACTTTTTGCTTTAAATTCTTTGCAGAAATTTGTTTTCACTTGTTTCTGTTTTGCAGAAACAATAGTACCAAGTAAGTGCCTTGACCAGAATATTTCAGTGCATTTATCCTAAATCCTTGGTTCCCTTGGTAGTATTGTGGATGAAAGCAATGTGTCCACAGAGCATGAAGGCATTTGCCAGGATCCTCCCTCTTATCGCTTGTTGCTTCTATTTGAAGTCTGAAGTACTCTTGTCCCAGATGCCAAGGATCTGAGCAGCTGGGATAACAGCATTGCAATGCTTATACTGAGTGAAAACACATTCCTCACTGCTACAGGACTGCTGCTTGTGGATTAAGACTTGATCATGGGGATGCACTAAATGTCCTCTCAGAGTCCTGTGAGTTGGGGTGTTTTTTTGTTCTAGTCTATTTTCTGTTTACTTTTACCTTCATATTTCTTTTTTTTTTTTTTCTACCTTGCTTCTCTCATTTCTTGATATTATTTTATATAAATGATATTAATTATAACAGAAATTTAAAGCCCCTGTTTGGTAGACACACAAAAACAATTGCTATGAAACCCATTCCTGAACTCCTGCAAAGGTTAACAGACAGAAACAATGGCTTCCATAGTGTGCCTTGTTCCACCCTAAGGCCCTTGCTTAAGAAAGAACAAATTAGCCTGTAGGGATATCTACCACTCTGACTATCTGGGGAGTACTGGTGTTTAAATCCTAGACACTTATGGTTAGATGAAACCAATCCTCACCTAAACTGATCCTCTGCACTCTCTCTGTAGTTAATGGTGGGGACAAAGGCAGGGAATATATGTCAAATGACTTAGTTTTGGGTCCTAGAAGAGGAAGAATTGCATTCTGCATGTGCTTCCCTCTTCTCATTGCTTGTAGAAGCCCAGGTCTCTGGTTCAGACTAGGTATTCCCAGTCTTGACGGCTGATGAGGAATAGAAAAATCACACAACAAGGCAATTACAGTGCTTGAACCAAAAAATGTAACTTTTAAATGGTATTAGCTACCTGACCATGATTTACATCGTCTCACACCTTTTTTTCTGCAACGCCGACTAAGGACAACGGACACTTTATGGTTGAGAGAGAGGTTGAAAAGTGACCACTGAGGGCTTTGAGAAAACAAATAAATCCTCTGATTAAAAAACTGAGACTGAAAACTGCCTTTAAAGGCCCCTCATCCCTTCATGGAACTCAATGTCTGGCTTTCCAGCCAGGCAGTGCATCAGAGTGAGAAGTGCTGATAATATCCCTGCTCCCCTGTGGTAAACGGGAACACACTGAGCAGTTTCTCCCCAGAGCCCTGCAGGTCTCAGTAGTATAGAGCTGAAAATACTTTGTCTTCAGGGATTAATGGTTCCCTTACTTTTTAATGCTGGTGAACCCAGTTATTTCAGCTCTGTTTCTGCTACTTAACTTATTGTTCTTCAAAGTATTATTCATTCATTGCTTTCTACAGACCTATAATGCAGTCTCAGAAAACATTTCAGAGGATAGGGATTTGATTAGGGTGATGCATTTCAAATGTCAGAGGTCTCTGCACCTCATCTAGAAGAAATGGATAGAGTTGACAGATGTGTTCTGTGATATAATGGGAACAGCATTATTCTTACAACATTTTTATAAACTACTTCTGTTTATTCCATTTCTCCCCCACTCCCTTTATTTTTCTCTCTCCTGGAATAAACACTAACACAATACAGGGAAATAAATAAGGAAATAGACTTGGCCTGGGTCACCTAACTTGGTTTTTTTTATTATTATTTTTTGTTATTTACATAATCTTTTCTCCAACCATTCCTCTAGTACGGCCACAGAAATGTCTACACACATTTTCTGGAATATTTGCTGATCTGCATAGGTGAAATTCTGAATTCTTCATATGATACTAATAGTTTTTCTTACTGTTCCTCTGAATAGCCAAAATCTGGATAGAAAATAAAGTATTAGGTCAGAAAAATTGGTACAGTTCTGGAAAAGGATGAAGCCTGGAAATCTGGGGAGAGTATTTGAGATGACTGGAATCTCAGACCTGAAAGATAATTGTTCTGAAAGTTTTGTTGCCAAGGCAAATGGAGGTTTCTGCAGCAAGAAAAGCTCTAAGGAGTTTTAGTTTTTATTTTCTCATTTGATTTTCCAAGGGAAATCCAGAGCCCATCTGATGGCTTTGAAACTTCCAGTATAACAATCTAATCTGTAGGAGCAAAGCTGCACATGTATTTAGACTCCTAATTCTCTCTGATTTTTAAATACCTCAATACCATCAGGGACCTGAGCTTAATAGCCTAGCACTGATTCTCTTAGTGTTTTATTAGGCTCATTTGTCTTTCATGCACCTGCCAGTGGCTCTAGGCTTCCTGCAATTCCTTGGCAAGGTTACATCTGGGCTTGGGAACCATGTTATTGTCTGCAGCCCTGCAGAAAGGACAATCAGAGGATACCAGTGACCTGGTGAAGGCTGAGACTTTTGCATTCTCTGTGTTGACTGATATCATAATGTAACATTGCTAACTTTTTACAAGAGAAAACATGGGAGCAGTTGGTTTGCCTTTATACCTCTCCTTCCTCCCCACACCAGAGAGCCCTGCCCAGAAACAGAACCTTTTCATGTCATCTTGTATCCTTTATGCTCAGAGGAAGGAAACTTCACACAGGTTCCAATAACAGTGGAAGGAGTTGAGTAAAGGTTGATTCATTTCCAGCTTTTCATTGCTGCTGTAGCTGCTAGCCAATAGCCTATATTTAATGCTCAGAATTCCCCATAACCCTGTGGCCTGCTTTTCTGAGCCGTTTCTCTGGTACCGTGGAAATAAACTTTAATTATGGCCTGTTTCAGTAAATTTAATGCACCAACTCTTCACTTGGAATGCTGACCACGGTAAACCAACACTGTAAGAGGTGGGTACAATCCTTCCCAGATATGAAGTGCTTTGCAGCTACATTAACCAGTTCCACAGGTGTGTGTTAGGAGTCACAAAGGCAATGGAGTGGCATTCCAGACTGATAACAGGGAACCTCAGCCTCTAGCAAAGGGCTTGGTAAGGATAGACACTAAAAATTAAACATAGCAAGTGTTTTAGAAAAGGACATTTTCTAACACCAAGTAAGCAATAAGTTGTTATGCAGTCCTGATTCTGGATGGAGGTTTCTCATCTGTTACTATGGACTAGCCTGGATAAAAGCCTAATGTGCTGCAGCTGCAGACTGGTTGTGGTTTGATTGATAATCAGATATAGTCCTTCTTTCATCTTGCTCAGGAGAAGCTCCTGATAAACATTTGCAAAACTTTGTTGTTAACCTTCCTCAGGGTCTTTCCTAATCCTTTCTTCTTGGTTTTTAAACAAGAATATAAAAGATTTAGTTCCCAGATTTTCATAAGAAGCCTGTTTTAGTATATTACAGTGATTCTTGATTTACAGATAGTGTTTGTTGCCAGAGCTGCACTAAAACACCTGAGCAATGACGGCACCATTTATTCCTCTCTACCTGCTCCTGTGTCTCTCTTTTTTAATTAGCTTGACTACAAGAACATGTTGTGGAGGGTTCTATAAAAGCTAGGAAAAGGGGTACTGTTTTTTCTGATTTGTTTTGGTGCTCTCTGATTGAGCCCCTGTCATACTCCTGGTCCCCATGAGACTGAAGCATCCTTTAGCTACTCTGCTATATTCGGTTTGGGGAGTTTGAGGGACTTGGTTTGTTGGTTGGTTTTTGTTTTTCTCAGATGAAGACTTCAACTGGTTTACCTAAGCGTGACATTTGGGTGTGACAAGAAAGGTATGTTCTCATCTTCCATTACTTTTATCTCATTAAGGCTTCCCTTCTGGAAAAGATTCCTCTTGATTTCTGTTGCTATTATAAATATGTGAACTGGTTTCTTCTAAGGTTTAATGTTTTAAATACTATGCTTTTATTAAAACAATGAATGATAAGATTTCAAAGACAGCACTCAGGCAAAGTAAGCACATTACCTCTCCGGAAAGCAGGGTGATGACAGTTGCCTTTTATTCAACTACTGCAATATCAAGACTCACAAAAATCTGTGCAAATTTTCAGTGTAACCTTTAAGTGAGCTTTACCTCTGTTGTCCTTGCTTTGGCCATTTTTTCAGGCTGTATTGTAATGATACCTGAGATTTTCTGATTTGTGATGAGACAGTCTTTTTCTTCTCAAGATTATTTTCCTTCTCAAGATTTGCTTAACTTAGCATAAAGTTTAGGTAAATATAAATATTTCAGGAGCCTTAATAGTAGCGTTATTGTAGCCAAGATCATGTGATGGTACAAAGTCTGTCAGTAGAAGCAAGTAGCTAGAAGACTAGCTGGTACATTTGAAAAAAGAGACAAACTTTTGGGTGCACAAGCATTTCTTTAGGCCTTATAGAAATTCAGTATTGATTGTGATGAAGTGTTTCTTAATTTCTGTCCTGTATTCCTTGCACTGTTTATGTTGGTTTGCCTTTGGGACAGATGCTTTCTGCTGGTGTTCCATCTCAGAAACTGCTCAGCATGGTGGTGTTAATGAAGCTCAGCATAGCAAGGCAGGGGACATATTAGCAGAAGCTTGGACTTTATGTTCCACTCTATTTTCAAAGCTTATGCTTTCCTTGGATTTTCAGCCGCTATTTGTGGTTATTATACAGGTTGCTTTAATTTTTAGGCATTTCAATAGTTTGTTTAGGGGGAATGTTACCTGATGTTTTTAAAATTGAAGGAGAATTTAAAACCAAATGTCAAGCTGCCAGAATGGTCCAGAGAAATTTGCAAGGCTGGTCAGAGAGAACATTTGCATTTCTCTATTCCACTAGAACATACAATGCTCCATTAGGTAACTGCAGCCCTGGGGCTTTCACTCTGCCCCCTCTGCACATTAAGTGCATTTCAAGTGTGTGTGTTCCCCCTACTAGAGCACATAAAATTGAGCAACAGTGTGTAACATGCAATAAATGTCTAGCAGCCACTTCTGAAGTAGCTGCTGGCCAATTTAATAGATATTTAACAGGCAGGGAATGGGAGAATAGTACTAGCTTCATATTTTAAAGGCAGATTTAGCTTTTATTATTGGTCTCTCATGTGAGAACATTGCAATTATTTCGGTAGCGTGATCTTTGGGGAGGTTTGCTTTACATAATGTTTGTTAATGGAAAACAAACATAAAATGCAGCAGAGAGAGGTGGCATAGTGACAAATGAAGGATATTTCCCCTGGGAAGCTTCTACTCCCTCTTTTGTCAAGTAACTCCTGATCAGGTTCCCCTGCAGCTGACTTTGGAAAAAGGAATGTCTTCTTGTAGTAGCATCCAGACCTTCTTCCAACAGAGCTTAGGAACAGAGATCCCTCAGAGTTTAATGACCATATGTTTGTAGCTGTTCATCAAGGGCATTTAAATCTGATTTCATCTCCAGAGCTGAGGCAAAAAGACAACTAGATTGATTACTGTGGTCGAAAGTTTACTGTGGAAGGTGTTAGAAGGTTATCATGGTCTGGTACTGGTGCAGTGTCTGTGGGGGTGATGAGTGGATTCTTCAAACCCCCTTAATTGTAAGGAGCAAAAGAAAGCTTAAAACCTCAATTAATTATTATTATTTTTAATTTTATGTTAGTGAGTTGACAAACATACTGGAGTAAGCGGTATAGAATATACACAAAGGAAAGGATGGAGTAGTTTAGAAGAGCAAAAAACAGGTTGTAGTGGAATCCACTGTTGTAATGAGCCTTTTTCTTGATTTTGCTCCAGTGTATTCATGCATTGCTCCAGCCTGCATTCATGCAAGTCACCAGACACTAAATTTAAGTGTGAGAAAAAGATGCAATGAATGTTAGATGGAAATCATAAATGGAAACCTAATTAATATTATTTCTGTCACCCAAAAGTGGTTGTCTTTAATCAGTGTCCCCCTGTACTTTAAAACTGAGCCCGCTTGTGGTTTTGGCCCCCACACAGATACCACATATCAGGGCAGGCAACCCATCCATTTCAATTGGCTGCAAAGAGTGGGTCACTTATTTGGGTTTTTTTCCTCAGCTACAAAAAGAAAACAAAACTTACTCCAACTCTTCCTTTGCCCCCCTTACAAAAGGAGTCAGATTGTTTTGAAAAATGTATTATTCATCCAGCTATAGTAGAAAAACAAATGGAAACCAAGCAACTGTCAGTTTTCCAGCAGAGCAAAAAGCAAAATGTCACAGAACCCGCATCAAAATGGATAAATGCATTAGTTTGATTACATACTTTCCACTGGGATAATAGAAAATGATACTAGCATAACAAGAATGAAAATAATTCAGTTCTGGTTCAAATTAAGATACAGCTGGGGATGCTAGAAGGTAATTCCAGTGGGTGTGTATTAAGAAAAAAGAGGATTTTTATCATGCGTATTTTTATTAAAAGTGTCTGTTTTCTATGATTTTTTTATTTAAAATCTGCCTAAATGCTCTAGTATTTCTTCATGTGCTTGCCTGGATACTGTTGCCAGCCTCTTAATTTGGAGCAATTCAGTGGCCCAGCTGTTGCTGCAGCCATGGGAGGGGTGGTGCTCTCACAGCTGGAGAGGCAGTAAATGCTGGAGTGTCACCCTGGTCAGAGCGATGGGGCTCCAATGTCCCGGGCTGTGAGAGCTGACTGGAGCTGCTGCAGTTTTTAGCAAGCTCCAAAACTGCAGGAGATTGTGACTATACAAGGGTCCAGAATACCACGTTCCTCCTGTGTCTTGAAAAGGCCAACAACACAGATGTGAGGAGGCAATAGGTTTTTGTTTGCCACAAATGCAGTGCTCATGTCTTTTGGTGTGCTCTGTGATAAATATGTCTGTTTAAAGCTTGTAGACCTTTGTTCACAGCTGCCAACAGAGGATTTGCTGTTGGAGACCTCTGCCAAACAACATTTAGAAGTAGGAATATAAAATCTCCTGAACTTGAATACTGGTGTTTGGATTTCTTCAGGCACTCTGGGGCCAGCAAACTTAATGTACCATCTCTTACAGCTATAAAGCTGGATAGATTTATTCAGCTTCCTAAATGGCCCTATAGGTAGGAGAAAGATCCTAATGATGTATGACAAGACTTTCATTACAAAATAATTTCATTTGCTTCATGTGCATTAAAGCACCTTATAGCTCCTTTGGAAACTTGAAAATGGGTTTTAAGCAGGTTTTAAATTAAAATAGGTGGGGGATGGGTTATCTCAATAGTGGAGCTTCTTTAAAGCCCTAATCCCAAAAGTCCTAATTTTTCCTTCAATTGATGGAATCCCTTATGCTAGGAGAGGAGAAAGCATTTGCATTAAATACAAATTGGAGTTGTATTTACATGTAGTATATGGAAGGCAAGATAGAGCAGAAATAGTGTCGAAAAATATCATACCTGGCTGTAGTACATTTTCTTCAGAATCTTTCAAAGCAGTCCATAGAGGAGACAAGCATAGTTGCTACAGCTCCTGAACTGAAGGAAAAGGGCAGGTGCAAGGCTCTGCCAAGTTTGTGTTAGAGATTAGCAGTAGTATCAGAACAGCACTTGGCTCTTGCTGCTGCGAAATGCCAGCTCCACTGCCTCTTGCACACTCTGCTTTGTGGCATTGCTCCATGCCAGGGAGGTGGGGGAAGGATCATCACCCAGTAACTACAGCTACAATCCCATACCTGGTCCAAAGGGCTAAAACCAAGTAACCATGTAAGCAATAAAGGACACACAGTCTTACTAAGAGACAGAAAAAAGAGCAATTTTTAAACAGATTTTTCTTGGCTGCCTCAAAGGATGACGATGTACTATACTGGGTGGGTTTTATATGGAAGAGAAACATATTGAAAGGAGGGTATTGGTCCAAGAAGAAAAAAATCTAAATTAATTATAATGATAGAATTTTTTTCCTAAACATTAGACCAGGGCTGTTCCGGAGTATGTATCCCATAATGGGGGAAAGCACACCTTTAATTTAAAGGTAGGGTTGGCTCATAGAAATTTTTTTTCCTATAACTAGAGGAACTAGGCTAGGTGTTCCATGAGGTGATCTTATCTCTCAATTTAAATGAAAAATTGCAGCCAGTATATCCAGAGTATCCATGAGGGTGATGTGCCTCATTTCTATAGCCAGATGAGGAGAAGAGTTGCTAAGATATTAACTCCCCTGGTGCTGTTTGGGCATATGGGATCCAGCTGCTGCTCCAAGGATGTCTTGGGAGGCTGGATTTTAAGGCTGGATGTTTCCTGTGAGGTGCTCCAGAGGACATTTCTGGGGCAGTCCTTGTAAGGCAGAGTGGATAAACCTGAAAGGAACTGGACTGGTCCAGTATTTCAAGACTGTGGGCTTTTCCAGCCAAATGCTCCAGAGGCAGGGAAATGATGACCTGGTGATGGTGTCATCTTGGCTGAGGAATCTTACAGACAGCTGAGAGTTTGTGTTCTGTGTCCAAGCTCTGTGTGCTGTACTGGAGTAGTACAGCAGGAACAAGCAAGACTCAGCTGAGGAGTGCCACACTGGGGCTTTCTGTCATGCCCTATAAATTGTTGCAAAAGTCTGTGGTGGCAGTCCAGAAAACTCCAGTCCTCCACAGTTAGCTAAAGGTCCTGACTGTGCTGCAACTTCTTGCACAAGCACTTCTATGGGTCAAAGGAGAATTGAATCCCAGTCTCTGTGGAAATGAGGGAGAATGATGCTGTTACACAGGTGCTTGAAGAGCAATCCAGGACAGACCTAGGAATATGTTTTCGGTTATAATGAAGCTGGGAAGTAGCTGCATCATCAGTCTCATGATTGCTGGAGTGCTATCTTTGCTTAATTAAAAATAGCACTCAACAAGCAGCACTTATCTTCCAGTGAGCTGACACCAAGCTGCTCCAGCAATCCTAAGTAGGCTTGTTTAAAGGGCAGCTCTGATGACATCGCTCCCTCTGGTGGCTTCCTTGCAGGAGGAGCCACCTCACGGAGGAGACGGTCCTGCCGCCCAGAGGCCCTTCTGCAGGAGTGAGTGAACCAATTGCTCTGACCCTGTAAGCCACCACTTTGAATCCTTGCCAGAAATGCAGCACAGCATGGTCTAGTTGTGAAGCACTGGGAGGAAGACAGGGAAGGGGTCTCACATGGAGTTTGGTTTTGGTGCTGTATCAGGCCTGGGTCATCATCCTCATGGGGAGGAGTTTTCTAAAAGCATCAGTTTGAGATGATACACTTTGGGAAAGAGAGGGATTTACAACATGCTGTCAACATGCAAAGCAAAGGGGGCTCACCACAGCCCTTAATATCTCTGGAATGGGCTGTTCCTTTGCTGGCCATAAATCCAGGCTGGTTTTTCTGGGCAAGAATATCACAAGGATTTGCATATGGAGTTCCAAGTGATGCTACTTAAATGTTCAGTTTTATTCATTTACTTTCAGCATCAGTCTTAAACCTTTATGTTCATGTGCACTTCTGTATGGTGCCATTTCTTTTGATCCATTGTGTATTCATTTTTATTGCCATCACTCAACAATAACATAATTATGAAAGTTATACTGTTAATATAGTCAGGCTTTCCAGGTATCTTACCAAAATGCTCACTGCTCTAACAATCTGGGAATGAGCCTATTTACACAGCAGTCTAACATAAAATTACATCTTTATAATCCTATTCCTCAAACAGTGTCAGGTTTTGTTCTGTTTCTTAATTAACAAAAAACTACATTACACTCTATGAGCAAAGCCAAACTGAAATCAGCTTACCCATAAGTCATTCATTTATGTCACAGAGCTCTCTAGGAGGCCTAGAAAATGAAGAGGTTGTCTGTTGCTCTTCTGTTTGCTTTACATGATTTTGTTTAATTTAAAAATTCTCAAATGCTGTCTTAGTTGTAATACATGTACTTTCAAGACTTTTTTCATGTATGGACATTTATTCCATGGTAAAAATGGCAACAGCTTTGTCTAGGCTTTGGCAGTAGAGTCAAGTACTCTAAAAAATTCACTTGAGAGCGATTTTGATTCCTCTGACACCTCAGAGCAGTTCTGATCATCAGCAAAGTACACATAGTAGAAAGTTCTCTGATTGCAGGTGAAAAACTCCAAGGAAGTGGCATTCAGTGTAACTCTGAAGATATGGTTTGCAAATTGCAGATAATTTCTTCTGAAGTGCAAAAACCTCCCAAAACAGCAGAATTGGCCCTCATTTGCACAGGGAGTCTGTGTCAGAGCAGAGGGTTCAGTTTGGAGCTCTCAAGAGAAAAGTCGTGAGAGGCTGGTGTTACAAAAAAATTCAGAATGGTACAGCTGTGTCTTGATTTGAGGCTAGGAGAAACATTCACAGATGAGCTGTAATTTTGCCAGAGACCATTTCTCTCTTGGGTAGTGTAATCGGCAGAATGTCCCTCTTCCCCCAGAAAACAAAAATATTTTTCTTGTCAAATGAAATGAGTGCATTTTTGAATCAGAGGACTATTTAAAAAAAAATATACTCCATTCTAAATGAAAAGTAATTGTTCTGTATTTGAAAGCTTAGAATCAAAAGGAAATGTTTCATTTGGGATAAAACAAAAAGCTGTATTTTTAAATTTTTTATTTAAAAAAAAATATTAAAAATTATCCTAGCATTAAAGTAGTTTTCTCTCTCCATTAGGAGAGAGAACCAGTCGTACCTTTTACTTCACGGTTTATAATGTTAGAACAGTTTCATTTTCAGTTATTTTTCACTTTGCTTTGTGTCTTGCAGTGGAGTGAGTTGGCCAGTCATGACAGGAATTTGTAGCATATTTTCACGAACCTGAAAGTGGTTTCCTTTCTTTGTGTTTTTTTAACTAAACAGAAAATCACTTCAGCTATTAAGAAAAGGAATTCAACAAATGTTTAGTGAGAACTTCAAAGTTTCATGTATCTGAGCCACCTATAGCTAAAAAGAGTTTCTGCCAGAGCTCATGCAGAAGCTGAAGTTCCCCAATGTCATTGTAAATCAAATAAAGCCTTGAAGTTCTGGCAGGGAAAGTTGGACATCTTTTCAGGCCAAATGGAAAACTGGCTCAAAAGAGACTCATGGAAATGAATAGTTCATATTCTGAAGGCAACATATATTTACAGAAAATGAAATCTTGGTTAAAACACTTTTTGCATCATGTTGAAGTGTTCGTTGTAAACTCAAAAAGTCTTTCTTGATTTAGTTGGCTCAATTTCTGAACTTTTTCTTCTTCTGCTAATGGCAATCCATCAATCCTTGGAGTTGTAATCAGATTTTGCAGAAGGCCATGGGCATCATTTTCACTCATTTAAACTTTGCCAGTCTGTCCCCATTTCTTAGGAATCATGAGAATTAATGCCAAAGGATTTTTCCCCCTTAAAAAACATTTGCAGATGTTGATTGCATCCTTCTTGTTATAGCTGACCCACTTATCACCAATTAACCATTTCACTGCTCAGCAGACAAATGGCTGCCTGAGAGAAACAGTCACATCCAATTCTGGCCTCATCTCCTACAAAATCATTTATAGGTTAGAACCTCAAAATTTTTTTCAATGTCTAAATGGCTTTTGAAATTAATAGGCAGCATTTGCCTAAAGTATGAATTTGATGGCATCTTCAGTGTGGGTGAACAGACTGAGTTCAGAGCTGGAAGCAGTGTGATGTCCTGTGTAAAATCTACTCCCAACAATATTTTTGGCAGTAGTTGTAGCAGAGGTAATTTGCTGTCAGCTGCCTTAAGTGTAACTTAAGTGTTTTGCTCACACCTTTGTGTCATTATAAACAAATCCCTGGAAAATTACAATCAGTCTTTGTTCACAAATCAGTATGTATCACGCTACTATTCCTTCTAGGTTTGCTGCAGAACCACAGCTAAAGCCATCAGTATCTGTTTTAATATAATGCTTATGTTTTGCTCATGATAATGATGTTATCATCCCTTTTTAAAAATCAGAAACAACATAGCCAGAATAACATTGTCAGATGAGACTCTATCTCTCAAATGAGTGATATCAGCATAGCTGGTACAAATGATGATGAGTGGGGCGTAGTATCTTTTGAGTGTGATGGCTCGTTTATTCAGGTAGTAGTGATGCAGGAAATAGGACAAAAATAAATGTACAAGGAACTACTTTAAGTGGTGGCTGACTTTGATTTTTCTCTGAGCTTGAGTATATGGACCAAACATTGCTAAGATTTGGTCACTGGTCTCTTTTGGCCAGTTTTGGAGGTTATGTTTTTCCCAGTTTTATCTCTGGTTTGAAAAAGTGATAGCATGGAACTGGGTAATGATATTCTTCAGAAAAGAAAACCAAGAGGATATCTCAGTTTAATGAATAGAAAGTAGGACGCAAAGTTATTATGTTGTATTCTCTAACCATTGCCATTTTCATCTGTTTAAAGACCTCCTTCTTCCAGACCTGGGTCAGCTTCTGGGGGAGTTATCCAATATCCTTTCTCCCAGCTGCCTGAAAGCACAAGCAATTTCCAGTGGGTTTTCTCCCATTCTGCAGAGGATACACCAAACTCATTATGAAATAACTTTGATATCCCCTGCATAATGGAGATTTGCAACATTCCTTGTTTGTGGGCTGTTTCTGTTGCAAAAGAGTCTTCCACAGAAGCAGACCAGCAGAGGCAGGGACAATATAAGGTTTATTTTCAGTATATTATGCCCGATAATTTTTACACAGTTCCTGATATATGGCTGTGTATAATCACTCTGAATAAAGATTTAATTCTCCCAGTCCTACAGGGACAGTAAGTTTCTGCCCTCAAAGGTAGATCTTGTCTATATCTGGTTATTCAAGGTAAATTACAAGCTTTTTTAAACTTCATTAATTAGCAAAAACATCCAAAAATCAATTATGCAATCTCACACATTTTGTACCAGGTTTTACTCTTCCAATAAATGGTCTCCCTAGTAAAAATCCACATATGCTGTCCTTTTAAACCACACTGCAAATACAATCTTAAAATGATAACCTGAAATGCTTCTTTCCAGCTGATGTGTCTTTGAAGAATTTAAATCAGATGGCCTTTGCACTAGTGGAATGAGAAAGTAAGGCAGTCAGCTAAAACACGGCTCTTTTTTTCTGCTTTTTCTTTTGTCAGTACGTGTAGAATTATGATTGCACAGGTAGAATATCAGCCGTATGTGTCAGGGTGATCGGTCACACAATCAAATGCATGATCATTCTTTACCATAAATGCATTAAAAGAAAATCAGTCACATAGATTTGGCTTTCAACAGAGCAGCAGGCTGCGTTCTATTCATAACAAATCAGCTCACGCTTTGGAGAAAGCTACAAATCACTCCCACAGCATTATTCATTGCATTGTCCTTTGCATTCCTCCAAGGAATTCTTATGTATTCTTGCTGCTTTTAGGCTAATAGTGACAGTGGTGAGGCAGAAGGAAGGAGCAACCTCCTTGGAAGGACAGCTTGGGTTCTTTTTGTGGGTGGGTGGGTG
>VZTJ01003401.1:1729856-1770048 GCA_013397795.1 Orthonyx spaldingii | reverse complement strand
GTTTTCATATTTGCTTTTCATGACAGGCAAGCATTCTAATTGAATGCATGGTAGATTATCCAGGTTCAGGTTTAATGAATTTATTATGATTTAGCTGGAAATATCCACTTTCTATCAGTGTGAATCCATCATTAGTATTGCTAAGGCATAGATTGCCTTAGTGGTTGTGCATAAAGCTCCTTGCTGAACTCAGAACAAGTTGTACCGAGCTCTAGACCTCACCATATAGAAAATAGTAATAAATATTCAGTAGAAAACTGAAATGGTCAGGTCTCAGTCTGTGTCTTAGGAGAGATAATCAATAGAATTTCAAAATTCCCCCAAAAGCCATGGTTGCCTAGGAACATATATACCTCCACCTGAACAAGCAAAAGGATATTAATTTACATCTTGTAATCAAAGGGCCTAAATTCCCTCTTTTCCTCTGCCTGCAGTCTCAGCAGGGGAGTACTGATGCACCCAGGTCAAGTGCAGCCCCACAGAGCTTAGAGGAACTGAGGAGGAAGATGAGGATTTTGGTAGCTGCTCTCTGCTGGGCTCCTGCTGCCTCAGTTACCACTCTTGCAGTATTTGTCAGCTACTTCCAAGCTGGGTCCAGTGTGGCAATCCTTAAAAACACAGCATGAGGGACCAAGTGGCGGCTCAGCAGGCAGAGGCTCCAGAGGCAAGAGCAGGGTGGGCTGTTTGGGAGGCTGCAGATCCAGTGCTGCAGCACAGCTCCAGAGGTGCCCCTGGGTTCCAGGCAGGACTGGGGCACGCAGACCCAGTGTGTGCTGAGCCTGGCTTCTCACCACAGCAGGGACATCAGTTTTTAGCCCAGAGGGGTGACATTTGCTTTTGCTTCCTCTGCTGAGAAAACTTGAGCAGGCTTTGTGAACCCTTTGCTGTCCATTGGAGGGATGAGCAGCAGATTGGGGCACCTCTCCAGGTGGACTCTGAAGTAAATACATGAAGCTTTGAATTGGCATGACTTGGGGCTGGACACACCATTCATTCTGCTGCCTCAGCAAAAAGGGTGATGGAGTCTGGTGGAAAGGCAGTGTGGGCAGCAGTTAGCACTTCTCTTGTACACTGTTTCTGTGCCAGCCGCCAGAAGTTGCAAGTCTGAATTCAAATGTGCATCGGATACTTTACAAAAGACTTTTGGTCAAGTCATTGCATGGAGTTTCTCTCACTGCTTTCTTAAACCATACATCTCCCCTTCTCTGGGTCTTGACCTCAGGTTTATGAAGTAGCCTTTGGGAGGCAGCCTGCAAACTCTTCACAGCAAATCTGCTGGCTGAGAAGCACCCTCTCAGACTACAATCTCCAACACAGTTCTCAAAGACACCCACTGTTGGGAGGAGAGGGTTAAAAGATGAAGATTGGTAAGAATGAGGTAGATTCACTCAAGTGACTTTGCAGTTGGGAATACTGGAGAATATTAGTGTGGAAAATGCTATATTATGCCTGCTGCTGTTTTTCCTCTGTCTGTTTTGAGTAGTAGAATTTCTGATGGTGCCAATGTTCCCACCTGTGTGTCTCTGCTGTCTGGGTGTTGTTTCAGGATCATCCTTTCTACAAGGGTAAATAAATGTACTCTTTGCATTTCATCCATAGTTTGGTGGTTGTTCTGGTCACCTGCCTGTATCTATTCAGATACCCACCAACCAGGGTATTTGAATCCATTACTATTCTCTTAATAATCTGTGAAATTGTAGGAGGGAAATAAATATCTACTTTAAGTACATTTATCATGAGCCCATCCTTTTCCAAGGAGTTCAAAAAACTCCTAAAATGAAGATCTTATGCTTTAGATTAATGTCATGTCTCAGACAGCAGATGAAATGAGTAAAACAATAAGCATCTCATGCAAGAGGATCTGACCCATCAAGTATGTGCCATCTGCACAGAGAATGAGGCTTCAACTTTATTTTCTCATTAACTCTCCTTACAGCAGCAATGAACATGAAACTAGAGCAAAAACGTTGTTGACTGACACAAGGAGGCCATGGGTTCAAATATTCAGCCATGCCCCCTATGAACTTCTGGGTCCTGAACTTTATGGAAAGCATCTTATGGATCTGGTAATGTTAACATAAATATGTGGTATAAATCCATGCACAAGAAATTATCTTTGAGCATCAAAACATGAATTTTCTTCCAGATGGTTCCTGACTCATCAGGAAAAATGGTGGTATCAGAAAATCAGGCTACCACTCCAAGTTGATATAGTTTTGTAAAATAGGCCATCAGTTAAATGTCATATTGTCTAAAATGTTAATTTGTTGGAACGCCAAATTTAAATGACACATCTAGATTTAGGAATATCAGAAAGCTTAAATTTCTTTGGTAGAACTGTTTTGTCATTTCCAAACATATCTTTTCTAAATATGCATTTATCAGCTTTGTACAGATTCTTCAGTTTTCATACCCACACATATGCATTAAAAAAAAAAAAAATCAGAAAAGTAAGAAAAAGCTTATTGCTACATGTTTCAAAAATTAAAAGAAATAAAATGGTGCCAGTTCAGAATACTTTCCAGGAAAATGTCACTTTCTGCTTTAGCATAGCATTAGATCAGCATCTGGCCCTCCTATCTGGCAGCAGCTGATAATTTCCAACAAAAGATCACCTCATTTTCCTCCTAGTATTCACTGACATAAAGACCAGAGCTGTCAATTTAGGTTTTGGTAAGGTCTTTCCTTCAGACATTTAGAACTAAAAGCCACATGGAGTATACCAAACACTAATTTGTTATAGCCCTTCATTTACCCAGACAGGTGAAACCCTGCTTGCTTGAGTCTATCCACATTTCCTACTGAACACGTAGAAAATGCCTCATGAGATAAAAATACCCAGATAGCAGTGCAATAGAAATATTTGGGTAGATAACTCAGTTAGTGTCAGAATTGCTTCTCAGTTTAATCTTTTTTGATGATTTCCATGAAACGTCTGGGAATCTTTACATTTCTTTCCTCAGGCATTGAAATTCAATTGATCACCTACTGTTTTAAAAGAACTAATCTAATGTTGTCATTAGTTAAAAATCTTTTAGTGGAAACAGTTGAAACAGAAATAGATTGAAAGCATTCTGGCATCTGTAGGAATTAATACAAACTTACTTCCCCTGTCTGTGATTCCTAATTGAATTCTGTATGAAGCAGGTTGTAACCTTTCTTCCAGCACCTGATGAAAATATTTTGTATTTTTGTCCTACCTTCAAGATCAAGTTACCCACCTTCTGCCTGATGACTCAATAGTCAATAACAATGGGAATGAGTTATGAAGCCAGAGTAGCTGGCTTGACTAATTAATTCTGTTGTTATAGTACTCCTTCCAATGTGGAAGGGAGTAGGGAGTGAGAGAGGGACATTGGAAGAAGAGGAAGAAAGGAAATGGGAGCAAAACAATGTTTTGCTTTATGAGGAATCAAAATGGTTTTATGCTCCATGTAATGTACACTTTTAAGCTGCTGTGTGGGGACTAATATGTCACTACTTTGGAAATGAGGTAAGAGAATTCTTAAGAGGTCCTGGAGAGTCTGGTGGAGGGAAAAAGCAAAGAGATGATCGTACTTACTTCTGATATGAGTGGGAAAAAAGGTAATGTTCATAGGCAAAGAAACTTCATCTGCTTAACCAGTTTAACTTTTTTAGGCCTGTGCATGGCTAATAATACTTGTCAGTAGGATGTTTTCTCCTATATATGAAGGTTTTTATGAGCAGCGAAGTTTTTGAAACACTAGAAGTGAAGAGCACAATTGCCTCAAGTTCACTGCCATCCATGACTCATGCATTTAAACCCAGTTTCAGTAGGATAATCTGAGTTCCCAGGACACTGTCTCCAATGTGTTCAAATGCTTCTCAATATAGTTTCAGCCACTTCAGGCCAATGCTTTTTAAGGCTGCAGATAGAACAAAGTAGACCTGCATGAAACACCTGTCCAGCTTTGCCCACAGAACAGATAGGCTTCTTTGACTCTCATCATGACACATGTTCCAAAGGTGAATTGGATTTGTCTGATTCCTTTGTTCTTTTTGTCCAAGAACTCAGAAAACACAGCACTAGAGATGTATGGCCAGCTTTTCCCTACCCCTTTCTCAGTAGTTTGTGATGGTGCGGCTGCTCAAGTGCAGTACGTTTCACTGCTAGTGAACAACCCTGGTCCAAGTTTTGCATGAGTGCTACCCAAACAACACTGGTCTTTTTTTTTTTTTTTGAGGAGAAGGGCCTAAAAGAGGAACAGAACAATGGAAATCAAAGCAATTCAGAAGGGATTTTTCCAACTCTTTCCCAGAAACATATCAGGCGTGTTTCTGATAACAAAGTGTTGCAGCAGGCTGAGATGCTCACATTTCTCCTAAGCCTCATACATCATACACGTTTAAATAAATTATGAAAAGAAACCCAAACTGGAAAAAAGAAACAAAAAAACAAAAACCCAAAAATTCAAGTTCATATCTTTCTAAGTACATTCATTATCCTACAAAAAGTGCTGAGGACACTTACTTGTGTGCTGAAATGAATAATTGATTTTTCATCTAATACACACACCAACAAATCAAAGGAAAAACCAGCTCTGATAAGATTTAATTGGGGAGAGTTATTACTGAAACAAACAGAAAAGCATTTCTGTTTCAGATTGAACAGAACATTTTGTAAGACATATCACTTTCTTATCCTATGCTTGTAAAGAAAGCTAAAGTAATTTTTTGGTGTATTAATAATCCATTGGAATTCTCTGACCTGGTAACCCAGTGGTTAGTTCAGTCACATTGTAAGCTCTATTCCCAAGTTTAATCCTTTTCCATCCCTACCTGGGAATGTTATAGATAGGAGCTATCAAATCTGATAACATTTTATTTATAGTAGACAAGCTGTTTCTGAAACAGCTTGTATATGAAAACCCATGGCCAGGCAAAGGCCTCTCCCAAAATAAAATTAGAAGAACTCACTGATAAGAGGAAACTCATATAGGTGGATTGAAAACCGAATTATTAAATTGCTATGTCTTCTACATTCCTGATGTCTTTGCAACTTCAGATTCCAAATTGTTATTAATAATCTTGTATATCTTAGTTTTTGGGGACTAGACCTATACTTTGTAAGACCTTTAGTAGGACTAGAAAAGATCCCAGATATTCTTTTGGTCCAGGTAGGCATTGTGGCTCTCTTTGTGGCTCTATGTGGTACAGTGCTAAGCAATCCTTCTCTTCATTTCCAGTGAATGTTTTCGATTTTACAGTCTATTCCACTGTAAGAACAGCAAGTTTTTCAAAGCTGAACCCCACAGCCAGGTATTCAGTGTATTATAGCTAATCCAACATATTATCTGTAATATTTGTCAATTGACAAATGTACACTCAGAAGTAATACTGTAACTGTGATTTGAAGCAGATTGAGAAAGATAGATACTATGTACTGACTTCATGAAAAGAGTTTTGGCTTGTTGTTTCATAATGTTACTATTCTGGTGTTGGCAAACTTTTTTCAGTGTCAAATTTTCAACTTTTCCATCCTGTTGAACCAGACCATTTAGGTCTTCAAAATTACTGACAAAAGTTGCTGTCTGCAGAGTATTTCCTATTAAATCCCCACTAATCCCCAAAATCTCTTGAGACTTTGTCCTTTTTACCTTCTCTCTCAAAAAAATAATGCTGAAGCCAGTAGTTTGATAATTGAGGATTTTCTTTCTCTTCAGAGGAGTGTTTTATTTTTGCCATCATAACAAATGAACTTTTCTGATAAGAGCTGGAAACCACTTCAGGCAGGTATTGACCAGGAAATTCGTTCAAATGTGCTTCACTGTGGGCTGGGTTTTTGGCTGGTACAAATGGAAATGCTTCCTGAAAAGTTTGCAGAGCTGTAAAAGCTGCAAATCTGGAGCAGAACTAACTTCTAGTGAATGAAGAATTGTTCTCCACAGTGTGTTCTGCAATGTTTTAGTTGCAACAATTCTTCAATGTCCATTTTGTGCTAAGACTATTTTGAGGTTGTTTTTTTTTTTTTTTCTCCAACACCCCCATTGATCAGACAAAGTGTTGCTTGTAATTAAGTTTGGTATATACTAGAGATACATAGCAAGTGTAGCATTATTTGTTATTTCTCCTGATGAGGTACAAATGTATGGGTTTTGCAGTCAGGCATAAAGAAAAGACAGCACAGAGATGTACTGACCTGCTGCAGAGAAAAGAGAGATCAAGACAGAAATTCCTTTTCAGAGTTTATTGGCAAAAACATTTTCATTTTGTATTTACCTTTTTCTGAAAGCTGATGCTTATATTCTTTCTGTGTAACACGATTTTCAGGTCTTAAGGCCTCAGGAGTTTAGCAGTCTCTTATTCTCCCTTGCTCAGTTTTTAGGATTTGGGTTTGTTTGGGGGACTTTTTTTCCTTCTATGGTGTTTTGAAGTAACACTACATTTGCTGTAGTGTGTATTTGCCTGTGTGAAGGGCATCTGATTTATAGCTGAATGTACATGGAGAGGCTGGAGTTTGTAGGCTGATTTTAAATGGTGTGTGGACTTGCTAATTCAGCTTGTTTTCCCCTGTGCTTGTTTCCCATATAATTCCTCACTACAGGAGTCAGGTATTATTGTTCCCTGTATCTTGCTGTTTCGTCTCTGGACTCCTCTGGGCCACCGAGTCCAGCCCTCAGTAGCTCCTTCTCCCAGGAGCTCTGGTCCAGGGCAGAACAGTGGCAGCTGTTTGCCGGTAAAGACAGACGGACCACTTGCGTATATATCAGCGTTCTTTATTTTCCCTCACAGAGGGAAAAGGATCGTGCATAGAACCAGCTGTGAGATGGTAGTTCTCAGCAAGAGTGGCCCAGCTCATCTCTCGCCCAGATCTCTTATGCCCTCTGTCAGGCGAGGGCAAGGGGAGAGACGAGCCAATAGGCAAATGACTGACCAGTGACATCTGGCCAGTCCTGGGTGAACAGGGGAGGGACAGGTACAAAGCAGCGCTATGATTGGTCAGATCACCAGTGGCTCCTCGGTGGTCTGTCCCCTGCTACAGTTCCCCTTTGTCTATTTTCCTCATAGCAGACAGGAGATGAAGTTCCTGCTCAATGGAATTGCTCTTTCAACCATGTTTTGTTTGTCCATTCTAAACCTAAAGGATTCAAGTGAAGGAGGCAAAGGAGCCATGGCATTCTCCCTGCTCTTCCTTGGCCAAGCTACAGCCCTAACACAGACACTCCAAATGCAAGTGTCCTGCCAAGCCTCCTAACCTCAACCACAAGCAAGAGATGACGAAGACTTCTCTTTTCTATCATGCCATTGCTTAGAGATTTCTGCAGGGTGGGAGAGAAGGATTTCTTTGTAGCTACTTAAGTCTATGGGAGTCTTAAGGTTTTTTTATCTCTGTTGAAAACACAAGCTTTTTAACAGGAGGCAACTTTTCATGTCATCTGCCCCATTTGCAGTGAGCACACTAAACACTTTGTTACTAGGACTATTTGTAGAAAAATCATATATCAAAGAAGACATGGTTTCACAGCTCAAACAAGCTTCCTCAAAGTTTTCAGTAGGATCCCAGAATGATTTTATTTTTGCACAACAGCACTGTAATTTCTTTGTTACTTGGTCTCATTTATCTAGCAGGGGTATGTGGGAGAGCCGCAGAAGTTTGTTAGCTCAATTTGTATTTAGGGTCCTGATATTCTTCTTCATTAAAAGTTGCATTGATCTGCTGGATGTAATTACATCTGTCTTCCTGTAATTATTAATTTCTTAATAGCTTTATGAAGGGCTCCTTATTCCATCTTAAGTACCATTTGGATGCCCTTTTTCCTCTTACACAGATTGAATCAGTAATAATAAAGCTTACGGAGATTCAGCAAGTGCTCTACAGATATTGCCTGCAGTGATGGCTTCACTCACCTGTGAAATGCAGCCATCTCTGGAGTGGAAGCCACTGAATATTTTAACAAAATCTTTATGAAAGAACAGAAATAAGTGTACATAAGTAGCTCATTTTTGTACCAAACTTCTGGATTTAAGAACTTTCTAGATTTTTGTTGTTCCCAACTTTGGAAATGTAACTTGAAGGGTCTTTTTCAGGAGAAGGATTTTCCTTATGATCTGATATCACAATGATCTGTCTCATCATGGAGACATTCAGCAGTTTTTGTGTCTTTGTAACTATGGTGACCAGGCCAACCAGTTGATTTTACCTAGTTAATCTAATTTTTTCTGACCATGTGGCAAACTGGAAGCTGCTTATTCTCTGAATGGGTAAAGGGGAGTGGCTTGTGACTCAGAGAGAGAGCAATGGCCTCTACTCTCTGCCTGTAATCCATAGGAGCTGTTTCTCTTATCAAATTGCCTGACATAACTGGTATTTTTTAGCTCATAATTAATGCTTTTCAACACAAAGTTGTTTAGGCACCTGGAGGATTATAGTAAGTGTTCAGCATAATTTGATAGAAAAACACCTATGTATTGATCAAGAGAGTTCCTTACTTGTCTTCTTCAATTTCCTTTTTGGATGTTTGGGTCTTGGGGTTTTTTTGGTTGGTTGGTTTTTGTCTTCTCAAAATAATTCTTACTGATTTCCACTCTGCATGTTGCTGCCCAAGGGATGAAAGCAGCCAGAGAATCTGTAAAATTTTCTTCCCCTGTGTGGGCACAATATGCTTCCAATCACTCAGAAAGGGTGAAGTTTTCTCAGAGGGTGACTTCCCCCTTCACTTACCCTCCTATCAACAGGAGGGTAATTCCAGTAGCCAGCAGGCATAGCCACCACTGGCAAATACATTGTGCTGTGTCGTGTCCACCCTGCCAAATTCTTCCCTTGGCCAGCAATGAGTAGAGGAGCCTCACACCCTGCAGCCCAGCTGGCTGCAGAAAGTGGCCGTGGGTAAATTAAAGTGACATTGATCCCCTGCCACCACGCTCCCCTGCAGAACTGTGTCCTTCAGCATCAGCCTGGCAGTTTGGATGGGTTGTCACAGGCATTTGGAAACCTCAGGGAAGAAAGTAAAGCCTGGAAACAGAGAAGGCAGTGATCAGGTCTGGGTGGTACTTCACACATGTGGTTTGAGGGAGACAATTAATGTTAGGATTTAGATGGTGGTGAATGACCCATCTGGCCATGGATGTGCTCCCCCTCTTGCTAAGAGTGTATGTTTGTGGCCAGTGAAGGTTTAATATGTAGTTTAGTCCTTGGTCTCACTGTTAAATCTTCACCTGTGGTGACTCTTCCCAGGATACAGGCTGCTCTCAGAATTCTCTTATGCTAATAACCCTACTCTAATTTTTTTCCATGAGAGGCGTGGAAGGCAATAAGATGATAACAAACACCCATCATACCTTCATAATTTATTAAAGTCAACAGCATTGGGTTTAGTGCCAGAAGTATAGAATCATAGAATTGTTTGGGTTGGAAACAACTTCAAAAATCATCTGGTTTCAACTCCCAGCCAAGGACAGGAACATCTTCCACTAGACGAGATTGCTCAAAACCCCATCCACCCGGGCCTTGAACAGTTCCAGGGAGTGAGGCATCCCTGTATAGACAGGTAACATCAGTACAGTCACATTTATTTGAAATTGTTTAGGTCACAAAACCCTACCAAACCGCTGCAGGTGCACAGGTCCCAGCGTCACCCCTGAGAAGCTGCACCTTCTGCCCCACCCCAAGATGCACAATGTGACAGCCAAGTTGCTGTGTTGAATACAGAACTTGCAGCCCAGCACGAGGCTGGATAGCTCTGAACTACAAAATCATCACTACTGCCCAAGCTGGCACAGAAGGGCAACAACTATGTCAGCTGCCCAGCCCACTAAGCTTTGGGAGGTGTATCTGATATGCATCCATACAACAAATACCAGTTTTAGTGCTTTGAACCAGTTCAAAACTTTGGCATCATATAATTCTTTGAAATTTTCTTGCTTCTTCTTACTACACTAATTACACACAAAGGAAAAGTATAAATACTCTTTTAAAGTTCTTGACCTGCCTTGGGACAAATGGATTTCCTTTTGCATCCCTACAGCCTTTAAACAAACAGAGCAATTGTCTTGCCTTTGTTTGGCTTCCCCTGCTGATATCAGTTAACACTCTGTTTTAATTTCCAGTGAGATTCTTTCTCTTTAAACTGCAGGGAATGCAAAACACTGGTCGTTTACTGATCCATGGTACAGTGCAGGATTTTTTGCCATTCCAGTAGTTCCTACTCAAGCAACTGGAGTTGTGGCTGCCTCTAAGGGTGCCCTGCCTGTTTTGTTTGGTTTCCTTCCCAGACTGATGTTTTGTTCTTTGTCTGTGCTCTAAATGCCTAGAAAAGCAGTGCAAATCAGCACCAGCCTTAGGGAAGTGGCATGCAGGTGAGCCTGAAGTAAGACACCCTGAAGTCTCATTTCATGAAGCCTTATTACCTTGAGCACATAGCAACTCTTCAGCATCCAAGTTCAAGTGCACACAGGGAGAGCTTCTGTCTCGGGCAAAGAGCTTCTTGACCTATTAGCTATTCCCAGCTGCATTCTGTCTTACCAACTGTCCTTACTGATGGTCTTTTTGGCATGGGTTCAGGTGGGAGCACAGTCAGACTGGTGTTTCTTGGTGCTAAGGTGTCCAGAGAACTGGCAGCAATTTTGTGCCTGTCCTTGAAATGGTATTCCATTCCACACCACTGACCACCTCTCACCTCACTGAAATTTACTTTTTTTTTCTTTTTTTATTTTAGTTATTCTAATAAATTTGGGAATATTTTTAGTTAGTTGTTATTGTTTGTTTCTTTTTTTTTTTTCTTTTTATTGCAAGACTATTAAGAAATTGCCATAAGTAATATGAGGCTGTTGTTGAATACTGAATTTGAAGAAGCTATAAAATTTTTTTTAATCAGGAAATACACATTTTTAGCATTTTTAATGGGAGTTCAGGTGCTTTCAATAGCCAAGACTTACACTTGGGTTAACACTAAAAACATGTATTGCTCTACTTTGCATCATGTATATCAATGTAGTTCCATAAAAGATGGATGCTTTCTTTTCTTTCTTTTGCTTAGATGCAGTGCAAGGCATTGTTTTCAATGTGTGTTTAGATTAGGAGCATATCCCTGTGTGTTTGAAGACAAAAATGAGTCAATACCACTGGCTTTTTGAGTTCTGTTCCTGTTTCTGCTGTCAACCCACAGTGTGCATATGTAACCCATCCTCACCCACACCCTGCCTCTGCCTAATATTCCGGAGGGAAGGACTGAGCAGCACCATTACAAATGTGTCAGGAAGTATGATTTTGAGGGAATGACATTTACTCTTCTTCTAATCAAGACTAAAACCAGGAAACCCTGGGGACAAAGGAGGAAAATTGTGTTATGCTTGGATGGATTTAAAAATGCAAAGAAAAAATCACAAGTTATTTCAGCATTCGATGTTACATTTAAAATTTGCAGAATATATGCTTAGAATTCAGTTTGAAATGAAAAATCAAAGAAGCTTTGTCACACATTTTCATTACATATTACCAAACCTTGCCCAGTGAAATCTCAGTTGAACAGGGCATGAGGTAATTCTGAGCAGATATAAATTCTTTTCCTACAAAACTGTGTTTTGCAATTCCTGCTTTATTTCATCTCTGGTTTCTTAAGCAGAACCAATCTAATCACAGCACTTAGACTGACAGGATCTACAAGTATTGTCATAGTAATAATAATAATAACTAGAAGAACTGCATGAAGTGTCTCTGCTTGTTTAGCCATACAATTCTTGTATTATGTTTTAATCCTTTTGCTGCTGTCTCAGTTCTTAACAATGCTAGAAGGCATCATCTGCAAGTAAATATTTCTCAGTCCTAAAATCAACCTCATGTAATGGAAGTAACCCTGGAGATAGCCATTGAGGTCATTCTTCAGTGTTTCATCACAAAGCTTTTTGTATTTACTCTCAATATTATTTTGCTTTATTGTATTCTTGTCATTGCAGCTATATGCTTCACATATTTTCACTGGAATATAATCCTCTTCTATGTGGATTTGAACAAGTTGGCTTTTGCAAATGCAATTTATTTTTCAATTGTTTTATCAAACAGCAGAGTCATCTACCTGGAATAGATGATCTCATTAGGAAATGAAAACTTTTAGCTTTCATAACACAGTTGATATTATTTTTAGTCAACTCTTTCCCTTTTTCTTCATGCCAAACACATCATATAATATAATGAATTATACACACAGATGATGAACTGGTATCAAATCACCTCTCTTCTCTGTAACAGATAGTTTTACTTTGTGCGTATGGTGGTCTGTCTTCCTGTTGATGTATCCTTGGATAGGGAAGAAATTTATGACAGTCTTGTTGAAAAGGCTAATGGAAGTCACAAGCATTTTCCTGCCCTCTGGCAGGTTTCTTGGAACCAAGAAAAAAAATGGAAAGTGCCCTGTGTTGTAATGATGTATTTAAAGTAAATCCCTAAGAATTTTCAGCCATTTCATCTCTGAAACTTTGATTGATTTCAACTTCTGCAGAAAAATGGTTCATAAAAGGGTATTTTAACAAGATTTAGGCAAGTGGAATTTTGAAATTAATTCATTAACAGGACTCATCTCATTTAGGAGTTTAGCATATTAATCAACTCAACATTTTACCTCCTTTTTTCTCCTATCTGTTTCCACTGTGGTACCAGTGTCCTTTTGAAACTCTGCCTGACTCATTTTTATCTTGTTAAATTTCTTCAGCTCTAGAGAAAAAATATTGGCTTTTCAGTTGTAGTACTGCATTTTTAAACAAACGGTACCTATTTTTCTCCCAAAGATGTTTTAATTCTCTTTTCCTTCTAATTAAAGAAGACAACTGTACAAGTTTAAGTGGAGTTTGAGATACTTTGGCAATGTGATGAGTGAAGCTGTGTATAATTTTACTTGGTGAATTTTTCTGGACCAAGGTCAGACTGACATCTAAGCACCTGATGGTCAGTGAGCCTTGGTGATAGTAAGACCCTGAAGTTCAGATGTTAAGAGTGTTTTCTTTGCCGTAACCTTAGTAACCATGGCTTTGTCAAATGCATGGTTATCGTGTCCTGCTCTGTATCAGGAAATGTGAATTTAGTTTTCACTTCATATCTCTTTGAAGAGGAAAACTCAGCTGTTTTGCCCTGCATCTACTGTTGGGATGACTGAGATCCCGAAACAACACAAAATAGTTTTCAGGATTACAGCTTTTTGGTCCATATTTGCTAAAATAATTTAGTGTACTTACAAAATTGTATAAATGTATTTGGTGCTTTCCCATTACCAAAATCAGTTTGGTACTAAACAGCTAAATAGTTTCATGACCTTAGTTTTTTTTTTTTTCAATCTTTCAGCTCCCTGCTTGGATTTTTATCTTTTTTTATAAAGATAAAGCGGGTTTTTATAGTTACAAAAGAATTGTCAGTATACATAGATATATTAGAGATGATGAGATGGTCTCAGTGAAGCGGTCCCTGCAAGTTTCTTCTCTGAACATAATTATGTATTCTGCAAGGCAACTATGCCTATGCTCATTTTAACTTGTTTTTCAGTAGAAGAAGAATTAAATGTGTGCTTAATCTGAAGCTCATATTCAAGTGCTTTGTTGAATCAGGCTCTGTAATAACATTACAGTCTCTTCTAAATAGTGTTTCTCTGTTCCTGTGTTCCTGACTAGATTGAGCAATGTACTGTTTAATTACATCAGAGCCACTGAATACTGGCATTCAGCTCAACCCTAGGTAACGCTTCTGATTTCACTGTCCCCTTATCTAACAGATGTGGCATCTTTACACTAGAGTATCTTATCCTCTAAGTAATAAGCCTCTGTTGTAATTAATTATATATGAAAAAGGAAGAAAACACAGTTCAAAAAGGTATTTTGCCAATAAAGATGCCAAAAGAGCAGAATTGCATTTTTAAATCAACCTGAAATTAGGCTCAGAATTATGCAGCTTCTCACTTATGGAGACACTTAACGACAAGTAGAATGAAATTCATAAGAGCATAGCTCTTTTGAAGTTTCATTAAAATCAGTGGAAAACACAGGTGTTGAAACTAGGCTGACTTGGAGCCCTGTCTTGAATTTGGACATCTTATTTTGCAGATGAACATGCCTGCTGACCTGTCTCTGTGCAGTGAGTGGGAGCCAGATCAGAGAATAACCCCGATGAGCTGTATGAGGCTTTCATCTGAGAGATGTCAGTAGAAATATCACCCTTATCTGATTGTCAGCTCAGGAACAGTTCAGGAAATCCTTGCCAGAGGAAGGGACCCAGTCCTTACCCATCTCCTTGACTAAGGCTCAGCATCAATGCAGAGGAGCAGAGACAGAATTAGGAAGGGTTTTGTGGGATGTTGGTAGAAAGAGTTACTGCCCTAAGGAACAGAGGGATTTGGAGGACAAATGAAGGAGACAAATATCAGCTGAAAGAAAGAACAGGAATAAAAATAACAAACTTGTAAAGATTAGTATAGAATTTAGATGTGCAAGTATTTTTGTAGTGGGCTGCAGAAATCAGGCTGTGCACAACTGGGAGAGGACAGGCGTTAGGTCTCTTATATGCTATAAAAACCCACAAATTCTGCCTTAATTCAGCTTGTCTAATATGTCTATATTAGACAGACTTCTCCAGGGTTGTGAAAAGGTCAGTACTACAGCAGTGAGGTTGAAAACCTTGCCAACCTTCACCGTCACCAATTGAATAAGTTCTGAACAGAGAGTAAGTGTTATTACTGTCTTGTTCCCCTAAACATTTCAGAAAACGTTGAAAAATAAAAAAGAAGGGTCTCACAACCATGCCTTTAAAACTAAACAAAGAGAGTAGGGAGTATAATAAAGGCAATATGAAAACATGGTTTGAGCCAGGAGCTTGATTCTAACCTGACTCTATGTGTTGATGAATGCAAATTGGCATTCTCTCCTTGATAAATTAAATCAAGCTTTGATGAAATACACAAATCAATCAATTTGTGTATTTCAGGTTTCTTGTATAAGCAATGTCAAACAAGATAATGTATCCAGGCCCACTGTGTTCTTTATAAATTCTTTAGCATGTTCCTATTTGGAGTTATACATTTTATGGGAATTGATGATTCAGAATAGGTTCATCATTCATTTCACTGCAGAAAAGAGCAAGGGGTAGATATGATAAATTGATAACTACAGGCATCAACATATTTTTAATGCTCTTGATCAATTGCTTCCCTCAGACTTTGTCTGCAATGCAGAGTGGTTGTGGTAGTTCACAGGCCTTAATAATACAGCAGCGTTTAAACAAACAATTGTGTTTTTTTCAGACATTTTACTAAGTAGATATAGTACATTTTAGAAAGCTTCAGTATTCTTAAAAAGCTGATGAAGACTGCATTTAAGCTGAGAGAAGATTGCACTATCAGATTTGTGTAATAAGTGTATGACACATTGTTCAATCTTGCTGCCCCAAATCATGTAGTAGTAATTCCTGCTTTGAAAAATCTCTCCCGTAAATTAAGATGGTCCATGTCCAGCTTATGGCTGAGTGACAAGAAGTTATAAGTACACCACCAGACCTGCAGGTTTTTCATCATTTTGCTACAACAAAATTCCATCTACTGAATCTTCTCCTCTGCCAGTCACCTGGAGATGTTTTCAGAGATATCCTGCTTTCACATATGTACGTTTATCCTAAAGGCTTACAGTAATATTCACCTTCAACTATATATTCAAAATGACTCTTACAAAAAATGTATCCTCTTCTGTTTGGATCACTCCACTTCTTTTTCAAATCTCCCTCAGGTGGTTACTGTTATTAGGACACAAGGTTCATTGAAGTGAACAGACATTAAAAGGCTTTTCATTAGCCCTTTCTCCCTTGAGATATCTTTATCTTACCTGAATTAGGCCATGTATGCTCCAGGCAATGAGAGATGATCTAAGGGTAACAGTGGCACAGGAGATCATACAGTCTGGTCAGGAAAGTGGGACTAATTAGCCTTCTGCAGAAACAGAACAGAGTATTTCAGAGACAGCATCATGCATGTGACCCTGTACTTCTCTGGGATGAGGCCTGTACCCCTGAGTAATGTCAGGCACTTGTATGGTGTGGGTTATTTTTAGCTGTAACATTTGCACATCACATACCATTGCACATGTCCATGAGGTCTTCAGTGGCCCCTGCTACCAAAAGGGTCTGTTTAACTCTCTGGAGCAAGGCCAGCAAGGCACAGAGAGTACTGAGTGTGTTAGGTCCTGTTTCTGAAGTGGGACTGTTTGGAAGGTTTCAGGAAATGGTAAAAGTTTTCTTGGGTAAATAGTCATCATTATAATTTTTGTTTGTCTCAGTTAACAGTATCATTTCAGCAGAGAGGTAAGAAAGGGTACCGGGCACACAGAGATGACTGTTTGTCCCTGATCCCCAGAGCTAAAGTCTACTTTGGAGCAGTTTCAGTCCTGCTACATCAGCCATACTCTGTCGTGCCCCATTACTAGAGGTGGGTCTTTTTTGAGGCATCAATACTACGCCCATTATTGTGACAGAAATGTGTGTGTTACTAGGAGATCTTGTGGAATGGGTATATACAGACAAAAATAGCTACATCTTCAATTGAGTTACACTCAGTTTCAGTGTTGTGAAGGTAAGAAAATGTTGCTCAGATCAATGACTTCTTAAAGATTGATCTGCTGTCTGTTCCTTCAGGAGAGCTGAATGCATCCCTTAGAAATAAATGTTTTAAAGCTCCTCTGCAATTTACCTGTTACAGAGCATTGTATCATACGTCTTGTGTCTGCCTATATTACCCAGGTTTGAAAGGGGGATAGATAGTTTTCCAAGAGGATAAGAATTAAATGCCTCTCTTTTTCCTTCATCACAAGATCAGCCCTTAATTCACAGAATCACAAAATGTGCTAAGTAGGAAGGGACCCACCAGGATCATTGAATCCAACTCCTTACTCTGCACAGGACATCCCAAGAGTCACACCCTGTGCCTGAGAGCATTGTCCAAATTCTTCGTGAGCTCTGGCAGGCCTGGTGCTGTGACCACTGCCCTGGGGAGCTTGTTCCGGTGCCCAGCCACACTCTGGGGGAAGAAACCTCCCCTGGCACAGCTTCAGGCCATTCCCTTGGGTCCTGTCACTGTCACCACAGAGAAGAGATCATCACCTGCTTCGTCAGCACCAAAATGGAGATATTGGCAGTTATTCAACTTGGGGGTGTATCATGTGCAACATTATAGGTTTCAGAGCCACTGTGAATGGAGCAGGTGGTGTCTGAGCATAGAGTAGCCCTGAAAATATTGTGTTTTGCTTCAGCCTGTGATGCTACCCTGTGCTGGTCACCTCTTCCCTACTGCGTCATCAATGTTCTCCACTCCTAAAGATCTCAACAGCATTTTCCCAGGTGGTGAGATGTGGTGGAATAAGAATAGCACATGAACATGCCCGGGAAGGAGGAAAAAGGCACAGGGAAGAAAATCTTGGGAAGTTTTTTTGAAAAGAGCTTGTGTCATATCCCACAGTCTGCAGAGACATCTTGCTCATTACCATGCTTTCATCTACATAAATTAATTCAGCCTACATCTGGATCCCAGAATTTTAGGAACACATCTAGTATTCCGTGGTGCTAAATCCTTATTTTGTTTTGCTTTTATTTGCAGTGAAATTAAAACTCAGCGAAGTGTAGAAGTAATTCCTTGCACTCTTCAGTTGTAACATTTGCCTTTTTGGCTGACACAGGAGATTGAAATAGAGATGCTAAGGTTTGTGCTGAGGAACATGGTGTTCACAGTAAGAAACAGCTAAGGTCCTTTGGGGTTCAATGTTGTGGAGACAGAATTTGTAATGTCATTACTGGGTACACAGCCATTAGTGTTTGTTTGCACTGATATTATACTGCCTATTTTTTTAACCTTGTCAAGTGTTTCTCAACTTTCAAGCAATTTTGTTTCATCAAAGCACAAGAATTGCTCACCCTCTATAAATGCCAGTTTAGTCTGTGATCTGTAGAGGCACATATTTGAAGTTTGTTCTTGCTGGTCTCCTAAGTGGCACAACCCACAGAACATCACCTGATAATTCTTGGATGAAACTTTACACTTGGCCTAGAAGAACACATGTCAAGAATGTGTCACTCTGATGTAAAGATCTGAATTGCTAAGTAATGATAATATTTTCCTCAATATTCAGTTTTTGATCAAAAGTGTTAATACTGGGCATCTTAGATGCCTCATTTCACATTGAAAATGTTATGCTTCATGCAACCTCCTTAACAATACAACATGTACTGTTAAGCACTGTGTAGCAAGATGAATGTTAAACATATCAGATTGACATTAGATATTCTTCATACAATCCAGTAAATTTTGAGGGTGATATAGCAGAGACTGCAATTGATAGAAGAACATCTAATTGTTATTAAGGGAATAGGATTTTCAAGAAATTTTTGGACACTTTTTGAACTTTTAACATGTGGGATTAGTTAGTAGATGACCAGAAGCATTAACCTGTGGGGCTGCTGTCCTTATATCTGTGTCTTGGCTAGGACACAATCATTCACTGGTCCAAGGCATGAAAATTATTCTAATAAGAATATGAATGAACTACTCTGAGGCTCTATAATAGATGGTTTTAAAAAAAGGAGGAATAAGATTAGAATGTTTCTATGGCAAATAACAGACCATTTCCTTAATATGCAAAGCATTTATTTTTATGCAAGCTGTGCTTGTGTGGTTTCTCTGGACAGGAATCCAAAGCAGCTGTGCTTTTCTGTTTGAATTCCTCCATAGGTTATAATGAAGCATGCTCCCAAACTACTGAACAGCATTTAAGGCTCTATTTTTAATCTTGGCATTCTTATCTTGTTCCAAACTGCCCAAGTTTTCTGTCTCATGGATATTAAGTTGACAACAGAATTAATAAAAAGAAGGAAGGGAGGAAAGATAAAATCTTGTTATTCCATAATGTAGCCCAGCTCCCTTTATTTTCCTCTTGTTAACTGCACACTGGAGGAAACTGCCCTCTCACTTTGCTCTGGTGGGAAAGGTATAAAAGTAGGAAAGTTCTCTCTAGACTGAATAAGTAATCAGGGAGATAGAAAATGTCCAGAAACCATATCCTGTGTATGCTGGAATGATATGTCCTAGATCCTATTGTGTGTTATTCCAATGTGTTTGCAAAAGGCTGAAGTTGAGTGAAGAATGAAGGGAGTTGGTTCATTGCCAGACAAAAACTGCTGCTATTAATGAAAAGACTCTGTTCTCAAAAAGAGACATTTTCTGGAATTAGCATGCCATTTTGAAAGAAAGAGTCTGAATGCTTCATTTGGAGAGCACTGGTGTGAAATGATCTGGCTTTACCAAATCTAAATGCCTGGGTGTGAAGATAGATAAAGTATATGGGCTGGTTCTCAACGCAAAATCATGCCTGAAAATTAAAAGCAAAATCATCATCCAGCTGTGGCAGGACTGGGTGCAGACACAATGCTGACAGAGAAGAGAGCTGGAGGAGTGGCTGTGCCATATCCATCACCTTGCAGAGAATCTCTCCTTGTCCTGTCCAGCTCTCCTGGTCTGCCTCAGGGTGTCCTAGGACTTCTCAAAACTCCACTTCCCAACAGCTCCAAGCCAGGAATCTGCTGCTCTATGCTGTCCCACTTCTCTTCTCGCTGTGAATCTGATCTTGCAGGGAACTAGGAAAAAATTTCAGATCTGTGGCAATCATTGCACCATGACAGGATGAGAACCTTGGAAGAGAGCAGCTTCTGATGCAGAGGCACTGGGCTGGTCAGAACACCTCCAAGAGAGGTCCGTCCATCTCTCTTGAGGTACCCAGTGCTGTCTGTCTCCACTACTGGCTCTTCTCCACTGACAGCAGGTGATTAGCTCCTGCTGTAGAAGCAAAGTCTGCACTGTGAAGGATATAAATTAGCATTTCATCATGCTTACCTGCCATACCTGACCTCATAAAATCTCCATTTCTTTACAATGTTTCCCTTTATTTTAGTGGCACTCTTCCCTTCAGCAGACATGGGTTTTACCACCACAATATTGCATCTTATTCCCTGGAGCATTTATAGAGTATGTGTCACAAGTTTAATGGACCGGGAACATAATTATTCTTATCGTATTAAACTTTGACTGATGGCACCCAGCCATTTTTTTTTTTTTTTTTTTTTTTAAACAATGGATTGCAATACAGAAAATATTTTAAAACCCACCACAACCTGACAGGCCAGAATTCTCCTGCCAGCTACATCTCAAAATATCAAATGTTGCTGACATTTTCCTTGAATTTCTTGCTGGGTGAGAAATGCCTGGGAGCAAACTGGAGTGATCTTATATCAGAAAGGGCTAGTTCTCTGCTGGGATATGTACTTTTATTTTTAGGGCATTAATCTAATTTGCTATATAATTTAATGACTATTTTTCCGTGTGCATGTAGAATTTACTTGGACAGTGGGAGAGGAAGATTTCTAATACGTTTTGCACAAATATGAGATCAGACTTGACTGCAAGAGCATATGTGGTCTTGATGTGGAAATTTTTGTTACTGTTTTTCCAGAAAATATTTCTTTTTAAGTTACAGGTTTAGGCTGGTTGAATTAGTGGCACCAAGAGTGATAATGAGCAAAACTTTTCAGATAATAGGAGTAAAAACAACCCTAAACCCTGAAAAATAAAGCAATTTAATCAAACATTTTCAAACAAATAAATACATTTTAAAAAAATGTTTGAAATATAACCTCTGGAAATTGCCAGGAATGTAATTCAAAGAGAAGCAAGAAGTGGGTTGAAGATACTTCCCCGCAAAAGAAAGGGCAAAAACCTATTTCTCTAGAGGCAATTATAGCTGTCATTTGACTGACATTTTTTCAACGTTCTTTTTTTCTCACTGCATAACATTAAAATAATAATAATTGGCGATTGAATCCAAATATAGTTTTTTGTAGGGTTTCAGCATCTGATATTTAGAATCGATAATTTGCTGAGTTTCCTTGAGAGACCAGTGAATGCTGCAAGCCCTACAGTGTGGCTGTGATCATGACATATACCTTAACAAATGAAGTTAATAACTATGCACTGATATATTGAGATTTTTTCCCAAGGAGGCAGCCCCATGCTGTTTTCTATTTTCTTTATGTGTTGCCTGCATGATTGAGTGTTGTGTTAGTCCTGAGATTTGAGAGGATGAATTCAAGTGTATATGATAAATACTGCAGATAATGTATGGCCATGGGCAATACTTTACTGCCTGAAGGATATCTACCAGCTAGTGAAAGGGCCTCATAAGTTGAAGTAGGAACCCAGAGGAAACTGTCAAAATAATTTAAGAGCATTATGTGCATTCATCCATGTTGTCAGAAAACATTTATTTTTCCCCTGTGCTTGCTGTTATAGTTCAGGGACACAGTTCATTCTGGCTAACTAGGTGAACCCATCTCCAAGGAGGACGGTACTGTTTATGAGTAGAAACTCCCTACACACCAGCTTTCACCTCTGAAAAAGTCATTGGCAGTCCCCAGAAGGAACATGTACCTGGAATGTGGCAGCACTAAGGAGAAATGGGAACAGGGTAGGATATGTAACTTCTGATTGAAAATTCTGATGTGAACTTAGAAGAAAAAATGCTGGATCCAGCCTCTCACCGATATCAAATGCAAATGGAGGTGATGGATTTCTCAGCTTTGATTTTTTTTATCAGGTATACAGAAACCTCTGACCTTCCCTTTTTTCCTGGGGGGCAGTGACTAGGATGCAGTGGATCACATTATACAAAACAAGCAGCTTTAATTCTGCTGGGATGGTTCAATGTATATTAACATTAATGAGCTTGAACAGAAAAGAAAGAAGAGGAGAGAAAAAGAGGTGCCCTTGCCCTACCTCTTCCCATCTCAACATGATTTCCTTTTATGGCTTTTTCATCTCAGCATCCTTATTTCTCTGTCTGCAGATGAACCCGGGTCTCTACCAAACAATATTTCGGAAGGGAGTTGATGACAATATTTTTTATTTCCCATGATGCTGGTTGCCTCACCAGTTCACAGGTAATGAACAGAAAAGGCTACTTCAGTGTTCACATCTCAGAAACTCCTGAAATGTAGGCTTCTGGGATGAGTTTTTGGCATCTTTAGTAATCAAATAGAACAATCCTTTTTCACTTTCCCTTTTGACTAAAACATTCAGACTGGGATTCATTTCTTCCCTTATCTGGTTGAGAAACACCAGTTCTAGTACTTCTCTAATTGGTCTTCAAAGGGTGTCTAAATTCCGTGGGTAAGAGCCAGATGCAATAAGTCAAGGTAATCCACTGAAAATTATGAAAGACGACTATCCTCTCATGGAGTTAGAAATGCAGAGTGTGGTCATTCACAACAAGTCAGCAAAAGATTCTTGCTAGCCTGCTGAACTAATACGTCTGTCACCTACTGCGTAATTATTTAGGACTAATTTTTTCCTTTTATCAAAGAAGATTGTCAAAATGTTTTTGTCACATCTATTGCCTATGACTTCTCATTTTCAGATTTCAGAATTTCATTAGTAAATAAGGTTTTTTCACTACTGGAAGAGTTCTGCAGTCAGGTGGCAGTACCTGGAGCAGCAATGTAACACATCTAATGAACACATCAGTATTTCTAGCTGCTTAAGCAGGATTTGGAACTCTTTCCTGCTTACCTAACACATTTCAAGAGCCATGTATCTAATGAAAGCAAAAAGAAAATGTCTTAAAATTTTCCTGGAGCTCATCCCAGAAAATGGCCTCACCATGATGCTTCCAAGTGAGCTTTGTTCCCTCTGAACAGGCTGTTAAGGGGAGAACCAGGCTCTCTCTGGAGAAAAGAAGATTGCACCACCATGATGGCCATGCTTTATCTGTCAGGCTGTAGAGGGGTAAGTCAGAGTTAAAATCATTAACTTTGAGTTTATGAGGTGCTTCTGCAGCTGGCCTCAGGCTTGAGAAGCATTTTCTTCTGCTCCCCTTCCTTTCCATGAGCTTGGTACATGGGGGGCATAGAGGTCCTGCAGAAGTCTCTTCCCTCTTACAGTTATCCACACATCCACTGTTGCTCAGTCCTCAGAAAGGAAAAAGAGAGGACTGGGTTAATACAACTGCTGGAGGTGTCTAAAGAAACTCACATGCCTAAATTATTGATAGGTGATTGCAGACATTTGTGTAAAATAGACACACATACATTTCTAAGTTTAATGCCGGCGGTTAAATATTAATGATTCTTTTATTAAAAAAGCTTTTTATCAATTTAGCTCTGGTTATAGAATCCTGGAGGCAAGAAAAAAGCATATGAAACCATTAGGATTTTCTGGGTGATTAGGGATGCTCTGTGCACAAGAAGCAGTAATCCCAGTCTCAAATTTCAGAATAAGGGAAGAGGGACAAACTATTCCTTAGCAGCCATGGCATGCTGCCAGAACACCCAAAAAAAGAGGGCACGGAGTCCTTTACAGAGTATCTCCAGTGTTCTGCATATATACAGATTAAAAACAAGGCAACTACGAACAACAAACATTTTCAGAGGGGACAGAGGATTTACTTCTTGCTGTCCATCTCAGTGCTGCTGCTCTATCTGTAGTTTTGGGCTGGCTCCATTCAGACAATGACTGATCACGGTCTTTGCCAGTCTCACGATTGTCGGGGACCTGCAGCTCCAAACAGCTTCCAGCTGACATGAAACTTCTCGAATGTTGTGCTAAAGTTTGCAGCAAGAGCTCCAGAGAATTTTAGCCAGTAGGGCTTGTTTTTTTTTTTTTTCTAATGCAATTAACACTGCTATCCATTTGTCCCTGGAATGCTTTCCTGCATTGCACTATCCTGCCATGCTGGTGTTTTTACTGCAGTGTCTAGTTAATTAGCACTCAGTCTGTCTTCCTGATACTTTGGTTCCAGTCTCATTACATTATGCAAATCTGCATCTTGCTGAATCTGCCACGTTTTAGGCCACATGCTGAAATAATCAAAACCCCACTGCATCCCATTGTTGTTGTCCTTTCTATTTCTGGGTTTTATTAATTTCTGTGCATGTGTGTGTGCATGTGCATTTTCTAATTTAGAAGCAATTGAAACATTAATTTCAGTTCTCACATAAACTGAAACATTGTCATTCTAAGTAGATGGCATGAAATGATCAGGTTTCCTTTCCTAAATGTTTCTTCTTGAACTTTTTATTTTTTGATAAATATTTATCATTTTAATACTGAGTATCATCTTCCCTCACTCATTGCTGACAGGGGTTTTTTGTCCTAGACAGAAATATCTGAAATGGGCCGTGGGTCTAATATCATGAACTGAAGTAAAAAAAGGAAAAAAAAAAAACCAAACAAAAACCAACACACATTATTTCAGCATCTAAGAATTAAATATTAAACTGAAAAATAAGCTTGTAACTGGCACCTTGAAATTTAAGCTTAAATAAACAACTCAGGTAAAGCAAATAAATAGCAAATAAGTTTAAATAATATAATAATATAATTTATAATAAATAAACAAATATATTAAATAATAAAAAATAAATATTTGCAGTCAGGTCTCCAGCGTGTTAGGGAATAGCAGAGAACATGAATCTCTCATTCAAGGACTTTTTCAGTCAGAAATGGCTATAGATAGAGTGTTTCACACATACCCCTGAAAGACTGAAATCTTGAGGAGACCTTCATAACTGGAATTGGTTTTTTATCATGAAAAAATTGAAACAAGTTTCTTGCCAGGCTAGTGAACTGTAGGAAATCCAATATTCTGCTGATTTTTGGTTGTCAATCACATGCCATTACAAGATTGGTGGGATTAGGATCAGCAGGATAACTGGGACTGCAGCTAAACTTGCATTTCACAGTGCCATACTGCTTTGCTTTGTCAGTAATGATGACTGCACCCAGAAACTTTGAGCAGTGAAAACAGACAGCTTTAAAATATGGCCAATGCAGATAATCACCTGTCCATCACAAATGCCTCCTGTGAGTTAGACGTGTTTTCTACAAGCAGATCTCTTAATTAGCTGTCCTTTGACCCTGCCAGAGGAGCATATGCTGGATGAGAAGGTCCTACCTGTTTTGCAGGCCAAAAAGAGTGGTGTTGGAGGGTAGGGAAACAGACATTGTAATTCACTTGCATATAGTCAGGGACAAGGACCACAATCCTTTGTCTTCGTTGCCTGTTATCCAACAACATTCTCATATTCTCTGGACTTTGGCAGTATCAAAGTAGTACTTGTTTCTTTTTTCTTCTGCTTCTGAGCTGCTACAAGAGAAGCAATATTTTGAAGGAACAGATGAAACAAATTTCATTTTCTTATTTGTCTTACTAGAATCTCTCTGAACAAACTGCTAATTATAAATCAGCTTACACTCAGAGATTCAGAGATTAAAGAGAAATTGTTACTGTAAGAGGAGACTTTTCATGCACCTCCTCTCCTAGAAAAGCTGGAGGGCACACTTAAATGAGTAAACTGGAGTGAAATGACAGAACATGCTACATGTTGGAGATTTGCAGTGATCTTTGGTGATGAAAGCAACAAGAGCAGTGGCAACCAGACAAAAATTAAGATTTGCTAATTCTCTGAACTTGTATGACAGTATTTTCAACTCTGCAGCAGACAGTTCAGACATTTGAAGGTACAAGGTATTTATGCTATCTCATCACGGGAGATCAGAAATTAGTTTTCAAGCAAGAGCTCACAAGGGCACCCTGAGTTGGTCATGAGTAAACCAAGGCAAGATTTGATGAAAAGAATGTGTAAGAATTTCTTTGAGAAACTCAAGTTCAGTTTCTATCTTATGTAGCTCTAGGGAAGCCTAAAGGTTTAAGAATAATTAAGATATATGAGAACCATATTTATTGTCTCCACCATAACTCTATCCCAGCTGACGTATAATGGAAGTTTCAGAGATAAAATAAATAGATCAGTTTCTCAAAATGCTAGTTAAAAGTTTTCAAGGAGGACAGTTCTTGCATTTCTTTTGTGTTCAGTCTTTCATAGAGGAAAGCTGTTTAAAACTTGTACTTTCTCCTGAGTGATATAAGGAAGACATAAGGAATACCTGGAGTCTGATCCTGGTATTTTCCTCACTTTAAAAAAAAATATTCGGTGTGTATCTTTTCACATAGGATTTGATCACTATTGACTTTTCTGATGGATTAGAAAAATCAGTTAAAACTTGTAAGGCATTTGAGATCTCATTTGCAACTCTTCCAAGAAGTCTCTGAGAGTGTTTGGGCTGAACTGAACACCCCTGACTCCCTTAGAAGGCTCTCTCAAGGGTCAGAATCCGAATCCACTTTCAAGCTTTGTCACTCTTTTGTTCTCAGTAACCTTCTGCACCTATGAGCTTTAGAGATCTGATTGTTGACATTACAGCTGACAGTATGTGCTTGCTGCCAGGATCTGGGCAAGACTCCTATCCAGATGAACAGTTTCTCATCATGGGAGATGATAAAGAGGAGGGGGAAAGCAAAGAGAAAAACAACTTGGCCAACTTACTTATTGAGTGAAGTGGAATTCTGGCAGAAGTAGCTAATTAGGAAATAATTTATTCACTGATTATCAGCACTGCCTGCCTAAAACCACAATGCAACACTTGTATTGGAGCAAGCAGAGTGTAACTTCATAGTATATACTTACGTTGTCAATTACCTGCCTAATAGGCTTGTAATTGAAACAACTATTATCATGCAGTTTCCATAATAAGCAAAAATCACTGTAAAATAATGCATGAAGCCCCACCAAGTCTGTGGAGAGTATGTATCCAAATCATGTAATCAACAGCAGCTTGCTTTGTGAATCCCAAAAATTGATTAAAAATAATTACACTGCCCCAAGGGACTCTTCACAGAAGCATCTCTAAAATTTAGGAACTTTTGGATAAGAGTCTGGATTTTTAAAGCCAAATCCCACGCCTATGAACTCAATGGATGGTTTGTCTTCACTTCATAAACACTGCACCAGGCCTTTAAAACTCAAAGCGTGCCCAGGTCTTGTGTATTATGTCACATGCTGAACTTCACTGATAACAAAAGGAAAAAAAAACAGGTCTGAAGCCAACTTTGCTGGCTGCCTTCCCAGTGACAAATCAGTGTTCATCTCTCTGGTCTCACCTGCTCTATAACTTTTCATCTCAAACAGCTTGTAATAGAGAGAGAAAAAGATTCAGGTGGCTGATGCTTCTTTCACTCCATCTATTTCTAGTGAAGCAGTGGAGGTCAGGATGACCTGAGAAGTTCAAGGAATCACATTATCTTTGCATCCTTCCCACAGCATAATTAAGTTGAAAAATCAATCACAGGCCAGGTAAAACATGGAAGGGGTTAGGATGTAGAGAGATCTAGGTATTTTACTGACTAGAGCACTACAGTTTTAACATAATCCTCAAAAGTGTGGCCACTACCCAGATTAACATATAGAATTTCTTGAAGGAAATAGTATTGCACACACTTCAGGCTTCTTGTGATAAACACTTGAAATGTACTGCAGATTTTCCTTCTGGCAGACACTGTTCCTGACTGTGAAGATAAGAATTATGTGCACTTGTAAACCAATTGGCAAATCAAGCATGTATTCACCTTACTGCTAATGTCACTTGGAGCATATATAGACATTACATTCTGAGAGCAGAGAAAAAGAAAACATACTTATTCCTCAGGCAGAAATATTGACAAGAAACTCTGACCTTTCTTGGTTTATTGAAGTAATTTAACTAGCCACTTGTCACACCATATAGCAGCTAAGTTAGCTCCAAGAGAAACTCGAGACAGTTTTTCTCATGAAAAACCCAATGAGTTAAAGACTAACTACTTGAAAGTAATCCTGATGAAATGCATGACCTCTTTCACTTTCTTCCCTCTATTTGAATACCTTCACTTAAGTGAGAAGATTTGACTTTATAGAATATTCAGTGTTGCTCAAAAATAAAAGACTTCCACCCCCAAATCTTTATGATTAAACAGAATGCCTTATTCTGCCTTGGTCTAATTTGTGTAATAAATTAGCCATTTCACCGTGGATTCCTAAATGATAGTTGAGCCAGTTAGCAAGTTCTACTTCTTACTGCAAAACTAATTCTTAGCTTCAAATACCTCCTGGGTATAAGTATTAGACTTTGATTTTTCCTGTTTATCCTAATAAAATCTCCTACATACATCTCCTACCTATAAAATGATAACAGTTTCGTTTTCTTTCTGTCGCATTTAAGTCAGTACTTCTGCTGTCACCACATACCTCCACTGAGGACATTCAGCCAAGTGGGGGCTATTTTCAGGTCAATTACATCCAATTAAATCCTCCACGCCTTCACATTACTTGCAGATCCCAGGACCATGCTCAGACCTCTCAGATGGGCTGTCTGTGGAGATCTGTCCTCCAGAGGCAGCCTTCCACTGCACCACACTTCTCTGGCTTCACCTGGCTTCTCAAGTGAATGCCTTCAGAGACACAGTGCACAACAAAGGAAGTTAAGACAGAGAATAAGGCCTTAGCAGAGCTAAGAAATGCAGTATTGAGGACACTGAAGAGTGGAATCTTCCTTAAAGAAGTCAAGTGCTGGTAAGTGCTTGATCAGGTCCTTTTCCCACCTGCTTAGGGGCATGTGGTTTCCTGTCTTCATGGCAGCTGTCCCTGTATGTCGTGCTCCCTGTACCAGAAATATTCAACCCTGGAAAACCAAGTTCTTCCTATGATCAACATGAAAATTTAGTTCCTATACCTACCCTCAACTCACAGATCCTTGCAGCTGGCTGCAAAAAGCTTTTCTTCCTCAGATGTGCCACAGAAACCAGGAGTGAAACTCTCTGGGGCTAGGGCAGTAGCTTGCTGTGTGTCTTTTGTTCAGGGCAGATTGCTTGCAGAAATACAATTTATAACTTGGTCATGAGCAATGCAGATCTTCTCCTAGTATCGTGAAAAGCAAATGTTCTGCATAATCTGATGCAAACATATTAAATGCTGTCACAAGATGTTTGCTTAAATGCTTGATATTTCAAAGCTTTCCACAGTTCATATTTGAACAACCAAAGAATATCAGGACCTTCATCTTGGCTGGGGCTTGCATTATTCCATTATTAATCCTGTTTTTTGTAGCCCATTCTTTAAGCATCTTGTGCCAAGTTCTGATATGAAACTGGGAAGTGAAAATAGGACAGCTTTTTGAGCTCACCCATTTGTGGTGTTTGCATCTCCCAGCTGTGACAGGCGAAGGATGGACTGAACTGTTCCCAAAGGTCCAGCTCATGCAGCTGGGCAGAGACCACTAACTTCTGGCAGCTGCTCTGGAGCTTTGCTCTTCTGGGGGTAAATATTCTGCCCATAGACAAAGAGGAAGATGCTGATGCAACTTGGTTGTGAGAAAACAGTTCCAGAAGGTTTTATCCTGAAGGAAAAGGAAGGATGTCGTTGTAGCTGTAGCTACAGATGTAGATGCAGACTAGATGTAGATCAGGGATGCTCTGACCTTCCCTGGAAGCCTGTTCCACATCCCAATCCCCCTGGCAGTGCACACTTTGCCCCCAGCTATGCTCCTGTTTGTCCCATGCTGCCCAGAGGAGCACAGCTGTCTTATTTATCTCATTTAGACTTTCTCCAATTGCTACAGCACTTCACTCTGAAAATCCCTTAGTCGATACCTCTTCTAGTGCCCTGGAATGAATATAATAGTCCAGGTGCAGCCACAGCCAAGCTGTACAGAGAAAAATTATTGGCTTTTTTTTCTCCATAATGTAATATCTCTCTGACCGTAACCTAAGATTGCATCCCCTTCTTTTTGCTGCTCTATCACATTGCAAACTCATCTATAATTTCTCTATTGAAAGCCCTCAATCCCTGTCAATAGCACTGCTTTATTCCATCAAATATAGCATTAATTTGTTAGTGTTTATAGACCAGGGAGTGCTGTTGTGGGAGAGGCTGGACTAGATCATGTACAGACAATATAATATTGATGGCAGCCTGACAAAGAGAGAATTGACAATTCAAAAATGGAAGAGAAAGGAGGAACAGAAGACAAAATTTAGTGAATAATAGATCTTTCATTTCTGTGGTAGACCAAAGATTTAAAAAATTGCTCACAGTTTAATGGCAAAATACTTTTAAAAACACAAATTCTAAGAAAAATAAAATACTCATTTTAAACCTCACTAAAGTATTTTTTAAACTTGAAATTAATAGCTCTGAGATTTTTCCTTTCACTTGACTTGTGTTCTTTTACTGTCACATAATAATTTAAAAATCTCTTTTGAAAGGGAAATATTTTTTAGCTTTTAAACTTCTGGTTTACATTCTTTGACAAAAAAATTGCAATTCAAAGTCAAAATTTGTAATTATATTTTTATATATATTTTCAAAATATCTTGGTTTTACTTAACAGTATTAATCAAATTTGATATTAGTAGCTAAGTTTCCATCCAGTTTTTACTTTCTTCAACACCGATTTTGGGAAAACTGACTGTTAAATGATTGTCCACTTAAATACATAATACATGATTAGAAAGAGAAAGAAACAGAACTGCTGAGTGTTCAATGAGCAAGAAAGAAAGAATCAAAGGGAAGGAATACTGCAAACAGACAAAGTAGGAGATGGAAATAAGTTAAAAGTAGAGGAAGAATCTGAGGATTCACAGGGAGAAAAATAGGGATAATATCCTAGAGAATGGGAATAATTCAAAAACCACTATCAGTTCACACCCAGTGAGGAAAAAAAGAGAGGTTTACAAGTCAGGTTCCCAGATGTCATGTACTTCCACTGAAGGAAATGGAGAAAAGAGCCTTGACAGCCTTGAAGCTGCACCTGAGATCAGAATATCTCTTCAGATCAATGCGTGTTTCTTCACTGAAGACATGAGGTGACAAAGGTGACCAGACTCCCTAATCAGACTTTCTGCTTAGGTGAGGTGATGCCAGCCAAGACCTTTTAAAAAGTGCAATTATGTTCTTTGGCTTCATGGTCTTTTCTTCATACGCTTGTGGTGTCTAAGCTTGGGGAAAGGCCTGGTGAGCAGGGATGGTTTATTTATAGTATTATGTGGGGAGTTGCATCATAGGTCATGGAATGCAAGGATAAATTCAGTAAACCCTGTCATGGTTTCTTGATGAATTACATAAATTGCTGGCAATAGCACTCAGACTACTGGCATGGGTGTGTGTGCCCTGCACCAGTGATACTAAAAGACAGTGGCTCAGATAATCATGCAAATGAAGATTAGAAAATATGCCTGAGTGCACTAGAGGATCAATTCCCCTTAGTTCTGCTGCCTTTTTGATCCAGTAAGAACAGTATTAACCCATGTTTAGGGTTTTGCAGAAGGACAGACAAGCCACCTTTGGCAACTGTGCATTTTTGTTGTGGATCTCATGCCCAGAGGAAGACATCAGACAATTACCCCAGCTCTTTGTTTAGTTCTAGGCTTCAGTGTGGACCTGACTTGGCTTAACTGCCCTGGCAATCCCTGACTTGGTCCTTTCTAGTACGAAATCTCCTTGACTGAGCACCGAGTTAAAGCAAAGACGTTCCAAGGTCCGGATTATTTTTCCATATCCTCTCTTCATTATCTTTGCTGAAAATATTTCAAGTACTAGTCTCCCAGTTCAGTGCTTTGAAAATATTCATTCTGTTGTTTACATCCTTTGGAAAAGTTATGTGCCGGTGCCTGTGAAGCGCAGTGCATTAACACCGCTAAACTGGAAACAGAAGTAAATGACAGCTCCTGTAAGACTGCTTTGATTGAGCCTTTTTCTGTTCATGTTAATACTCAATTTCAGCAAATTCCAGACCCTTTTCATTTCCAAAATAAAGCTGGTTTCCAGACTAACCCTTATGCACTATTCCAAGTAAAATCAGAGCCAGCAAGCTGCCACAGAGGCTTAACATTCCCTGCTTTGAAACTGGACAAACGTTTGGGTGGTCTGAAGTGTCAGGTTCTTTCTCTTTTGACTGTGACAAGATGAAGTTCATATGTTGTTTTCACAAGAGCTAATGAATGATAAATCCAGAGTCATTGTAATCCTGGGGGCCAACCAATGTCAGGCTCCCACCAGCTATCTCAGTTAGGATCTACTACGAAAAAGCTGCAGACCCAGGCTCACAATTCTGGCTTGAAAAATTGCAGCTGCAAATTTCTGGAGGATCAGCCTATGCTCATCCTTGGGGAACACTTGCCTGAACCTGATCTTACCTGCAAGACTCTCTCGTCTCTGCTGCTGAATCACACCATTCTCCACTCCCTGTGCAGTGACTTAATGTTCATGAAGAATCTCCTCTTTCGACTGATGTTGGGTCTGAAACAAGTCTCCCTTGTGTTTGTTCTATGAATCCATTGGTCCATTGCCAAGAGGAATATTTTTGCCAACAGATACCAATCCAGCCAATACTGAAGCTTTTGATTAAAATGAATTTAGAATCATCTAGCCATAATAACTAAATAGTTATCTTGGTGGTTATTATGTATTTACTGTGAGACATCTCATCACAGAGGCAGATTGCATGAATCAAAGTAATTGTATGTTGTGGGGACTGGCAATGATGACTTCACTACACAAACTTCTGTTCCGAGCTGTTGTGTAAAATATGGAGTGAGAGAACATCACTGTTGTGGCTGAGGCATTCTGAGTGAAGAATTTTGGTCTGGCATCTTTGGTCTCCCCATCAGTTCTTCTTTAGTGACTATATCTACTGCTTCATTTGAAAAATAGAATTAATTTTAAAAAAAGACTACAGAACATCAAAGTATTGCATTGTACAAAGCTGAAAAATTAGAATAAGTTCTAATCTAAGGTCTAACCTAAGTCTAAGGTCTTAGATATTAAAAGAAAAACAAAGCAGTTAAATTTCTCCACTTATTATCATCTTTTAGTCAACTCCCAGTTGCAGTGGAGTTCAAACCTTGCTTCTCAGATTGCAGATTACAGTCGGGACATAAACTTTGCTTTTGGCTGGGGCTTTCAGCTCATCCAGACTCTTGGCTCTGTGGGCAGGACCTGGAAGCCCAGAAGGGCCCATTTGCAAGGCAATCTGAAGTTTGGCTGCTTCACTGGAGCCCAAATGAGAAGTGAGCATCCCCACACTTCACAAAGCAGTTTGGCAAGAAACTAGACAGGGAACAACAAGAAGTTTATACAAATGGATCACATTGTGTAAATAATTTTCAGTCATTTTTTTCTGATAACAATGTATGTATTTGATCAATCCTTACAATGCCTTATTTCTGGTTTTGCAAAGCCTATTTTACAATGGCGTATCTGCAGAACTGCCATTCTTTTTTCCAAACTATACTTTTTTGAAAGGCTCTATCACAGCAGAATTGCAACCAGGATCAGAAACACATCTGTGGTGATAATACCTTAACCTATAACAAGTCTGACGATCCCTCCTCATCCTTACATTTTTCAGACTGTTGCAGCAATACATATTTACATCCATCAGTGTCTATAACTTTTAGTGCAGGTTGAAAAAAAAAAATCTTATAACCTTATAAGATTGTGGATAGCTATTTAGTGTCACAGGGAGTCTTAGTATTGCAGTGAGCCTGTAAAATTCAGCCATTAATCTAGTCTAGAATCATCAACTAAAATAAGATTAGAAAAAAAGTACTAAAAGTTCTCCTGAGTGATTCTTTCCGTCAATATATTCTAATATTTTTGGAAGATGTTAAAGCTCCTGTTGAACTCCGGATCAAATACGGCATGAGCTGTACCTTTCTTTCTGCATATTTCAGTTCTCTTTGTTAAATAATGGATCTGAAAAAACCAAACACATCTCATGTGGTATTAGGTATGGTCCCTTATGGTTGATGTTCAGACAAACTTTAATGGCAGTATAAAGTTAATATTGAGATGAACTTAGAGGAGAGCATCTTAATCTATATATTTATGATTGAGCTGATTTCTTTTGCAGATAGAGGAAAGAAGTTTCTCCAGTGATGCTTTCCTTCTATCCTAAGTCTTTATATTCAAATGTCAATATGCAATGTTGCAAGATGGATGTTTATAATTACTCTGATTTCATTACGTAAAAAGTCAGAATTAGATGGTAAAAATTAGATTTTAATGAACAATTTCAACATGAGGAAGTTATGAATTGGTGTCTTGAGGATATCATCATGATTTAGATATGAGGCAAATTAGACAAGTCCAATAGGAAAAAAAATGAAAGGTTGAGAGGAGATTAAAATAACTTCAAACAGACCACAGGGGTAGGAGTAGAGAAGAATATGGAATTAGATTTAAAATCTTAATTCTTGTTTTAATATTGCAAAATAATTCTGAGGAGTGTTGGTAGGAATTGGGGAAAAGACTTCAACTGCCGGCAAACACAAGACTGGGAAGAATAAAGGTACCCAGCAAGATGTGGTGCTGCTCCGCTTGTCATTGATTTGAAACAAGTGCCCGTGCAGACCGCCTACATCACACCCACCTGGGTTTCAAAACAGACCCAGAGTGGCTTTGCACTTTTGGCTTGCCAATGTCTTGACTCTCTTCTGCAAGGGAGTCTGGCCTTAGGCCAGTGAGAAAAAAAGTATTTGAAGTTTACCGTGGTTTTGATGATTCAGGATGAAAGGCAGCTATTTGCAACATGTGAGGGAAATGGTTCTGGAACACCTCTCCTGTAAATACAAGCTGAGAGAGCAGGGGTTTTTAAGCCTGAAGAAGAGAAGTCTTCAGGCAGACCTTAGAACACCTTCTAGTACCTAAAGCAGCTATAAGAGAGTTATAGAGGGACTTTTCACAGGAGCATGCAATCATAGGACAAGGGGAAGTTGCTTTAAGATGACAAGGGTAGGTTTAGATTAGATATTAGGAAGAAATTCCCTATTGTAAGGGTGATGAGGCAATGGAACAGTTTGCCCAGAGAAACTGTGGATGCCCAATTCCTGGACATGTTCAAGGCCAGGGTGGATGGAGCTCTGAGTAACATGGTTAAGTGCAAAGTGTCCCTGTGCATGGCAGGGGGGATGGAATTAGGTGATCTTTAAAGTCACTTCCAACTCAGTCCATTCTAAGATTTCATTTATATATATATATATATATATATATGTATGTATATATATATGCTTCCTTTCAGGAAAGGAAATGAAATCTTGTGATTTCAATAAGGATCAATTTGGCAAGGTTTGGTCCGTTTCCGTGCACTTCAGGTCAGGCCATGCCATTTTCTTGTTCTCACTTTGGTGTGGGTTTCATTTCTTCCCTGATTTGCAGCATTTCAAGGACTAACATTTCAGCAAGTTTGGTGCTTATCGCTGAACTAAGAGATAGCCCATCTCATTTTATTTTTTTCACCTAAGTTTCAATTTTTTTTTTTAACCATTTCTTTTCATCAATTTCTTCTCCTGTCTCTTCCTTCCATTTAAGCCGCCATTTTGGGGTTACAGTAAACTTAATTTTGCCAAGATTTGGTCCCTTTCACTGCACCTCATTGCATTCAAATCCGTTTCGTTCTCAGCACTCCACTCCCAAATGTTCTGGTTTTCTTTCAGCTGCATTTGATTTGATCATTATCTCCTTTCCAGAGTGTTTGTTCCACTTCTTCTCTGATTTTGGGATTTCATTTCCTTTCAGGAATGGAAATGAAATCTTGAGATTTCAATGAGGATCAATTTGGCAAGGTTTGGTCCATTTACCTGCACTTCTGGTCATCCCGTGCCATTTTCTTGTTTTCACTTTGGTGCGGGATTTTTTTCTGATGCGTATCACTTCATTGATTTCTTCCCCTGCCTCTGCATTTCATTTCTTCCCTGATTTGCAGCATTTCAAGAAGTATCATTTCGGCATAGTTTGGTGCTTATCCCTGCACTTAGAGATATCCCATCTCATTTTATTTTTTTCACCTCAGTGCCAATTTTATTTTTTTTTTTTTAAGCATTTCATTTCATCAATTTCTCCTCCTGTCTCTTCCTTTCACTTGAGCTGTCATGTTGGGGTTTCAGTAAGCCTAATTTTGCCAAGATTCGTCCTTTTCATTGCACCTCATTGCATCGGAATTCATTTGGTTGTGGACATCCCACTCTTAAATGTTCTGGTTTTTTTTCAGCTGCTTTTGATTTGATCATATCTCCTTTCCAGAGTGTTTGTTCCACTTTTTCTCTGATTTTGGGATTTAATTTCCTTTCCTGAGAGGAGTAGGCCGAGGTTGCGAAAAAAGAGGAAGAAATCAGTGGAACAGATCTGACTGTTAAAAGGTCAAACACTTGGAAAGAAATCTGAGATGTCCTGAATCCTAATGCAATATCATTGTCATTAAAGTGTGTCATGGCCCAAAGCAAATGCTCAATATAACTGCATTTTTACTGCAGCCCTTTTAAAATAATGGCTCTTGTGGCATAGGCATGTCTCATTTGTTATATACAGCCATGCAAGCCATGCAGATGACTCTTAGTGTTACCCTCTCTCCCCCTCAACTATTAAATAAACTCAGAAATTACAATCATATTAAAAACACTTCGAGCAATTTTATGTGATCATTAAGTCAGAATTTTCACTCTGGAGGCTTCTGCTATTCAGCAGCCTGGAAATTACTTAGATCAATTAAGCGCATTATCTTTTATATGGAATATAGGAATGTGGTTTTTTGCCACTGTGGGGAAATATAAATAATGAAACAAGGAGAATCTCCAACATTCCCTTTGTAGTCCTGTGCTGCTTTTCTCACATCTGACTGTTTTTACTTGCTTGGGCTTGTTTTTTCTTTTCTTCGTGAAATACAGTGATATATCTCTATAATCCCAACATTTTAGCCTAAAAGCCTCCCATCACTTTTGCTTTTTAGGAGACAGAGAAATAAGCAGGCATAAGTATGGATCTTTTAATGAACTTGATGGATCTTGCTTAGGAAAGAAGAGAAATAAGCAGGCATAAGTATGGATTTTTTAATGAACTTGAAGTACTTAACCAAGCCATCAAAACTAGGAGACTCATTACTGTGTATCCTGGAGAAGAACTTCCAAAGGCTGCTTGATTGTGCTGTAGATTAGAGGTACTCCTTCAAATTGCTCTTTATAGCCATTGACAGTACTGAGCCAATCTGACTCAGCTCCATGGGATGGGTTTCTATGAGGGTGTTGGTGTCAGGAAACTGAACAAAACCAGGAAAGAAGAGTAGTAGAGGGATCAGGTAGAGAAATGAGGAATCCATTAAGGTAGGTCACTGCCAGACCCAGCAGTATAAGCCAGGTCTTTTAATTGACAACGCTTAATGAGTAATGTCTTTTTGGGAAAACGATGCATGACAACATCACATTTCATCAGTAAGTAAGGTTGAGACTGTATTTGATTATTTATCTATTTACTTTTATTTATTTATTTTTTTATCCATGCTTTTAATTAGTATAATATTTTTTTAATTGTGATATGTTTATTTATATTTCATTCAGAAAGTGGGCTGTTTGCTGTAAACCATAATCCTTACTCCTGATCATTACCACTTTGAGAGAATGTTTATAAACTCTGGTGTCATCTAGGAATACGACCGTGCAGGCAAGGTCGTTAGTCATTAGCTATTACCAATAATTAGTGTCCAAGCAGAGTGAGTAGCTAGTCAAGTACAGTGCAAGAGTAGCTTCAGAAAATGCATTGCTTTCTGTAAAGTGAAAGAGCTAGAAGATAGTTCCCAGGCTTACAAGCAAGCTGATTGAAAGGCTGTGTAATTAAATTCGTTGTGTGCCATGCCTGTCTTACAGAACATAATAGGACTTACCCAGAAAATGGATCTGATAACCCGGCACCCAGTGCCACGCTAATTCTCATGCTGTTGTGCAGCCCAGCCAATAAATTACAGTTATGCAGGATTAATTAGTACCATTCTCTATAAGGCTAATACCTAATGTAAATGAGGGGGATTAGCAGGGAGTTATGTGGTGACTCACAAGAAAGGAAACACATTTTTAAACAGGGATCTTAGGACATATAAATTAAAAACCAAGGGATTTACTTTCAAATATCGATGGCGCATTGCATCAGGTATGGTTTTGCTCTGCTGTGGCACTGAAATATGTTTGGAGAGATAGAGTTGTGCTCCACCAGCTGCAACTGAACATCCTTAAGTATATTAGGAATCATCAGCTTCTACATTATAAAACCCAGAAGGGACCTGCAGTGCACTTCTGAGGGATTACTCATATAATGGGGATATTGCAACTAGTTTGAACTACATTCTGTTTAAGTTTCTTTATGAAGAATATTTTTAGGAAGAAAACAAAGGCAAGCAAAATCTATAAGCATTTGATGCTAATCTAAAATTGCCCAGTGATACTGTGAAAGTTCTTGTTTTGCTATTGTAATGATTAATATCTTCCCTATTAAAAATGTATATCTTATCACACCTTGTTTGTTCAACTTTGGATTCTAATCCCTGGGTTTACTGTAGCTTTATGAGCTTGAGTTTGAGTAATAAACTCATTCTCTCCACTGAAATCCATATCAAACGGAATGAAGCTACTCCACCTCTTTTAAAAACTATTAGAATTAATTCTTTAAATGTTTGTCTTTGGGGCACGTTTTTTAGTGATTCATTCATTCATTCCTTTTGCTAGAACAATGGGCAGTATCCTTCCTGAATTGCAAACAACAGACCTGGACATCATATTTCTGCTGTGATTACAGCATTATCAATGCCAAGTAAATCCAGCATCTTGATCTCTACTTAGAATTCTCTTTTTTATTCTGAAATAAACATTTTTTCCCCGGAGTCATTGGTTGGCAGCGTCATGTCCACCTGATTAAAAAATGCTTATCCTTGTTTCAAATTCACTACAGAAGAATTCTTTTCTTCCCCATTTATGTAGGCTGTAACTATGTCTAGCACACTTCATTCCCCTTCTGCCTCTGCTGGAATACATTGTTTACACACAGATTAATTTCCATAGGAGGTTAAGGTGCAAGGATCTTTACAGCAGGAACTAGACTCCTATGTAGTGTCTACGTTGGGCACATTGGGTGATACTGCAAGCTTGTGAACACCTGATCACCCAAGCAGTGACTCCATTGAACAGAAAAGGCGTTTGCTATTTGTTCTCTCTTCAGAAAGGTGAGGGATTGTACCACAGGCAGCTTATATTCTTCCCTGAGAATCTGTAAATGGATACCATTTGATATAGACAAATTTAGTCTGATCCAGCCCAGCAATTCTCATTTTATTCAGGAGGGAGAAAAAGGAAGAAGAGGAAAGCTAATAGGAAGACACAGTAAATTACTCTTGTGTCCCAGAAGGAACAAAAAAAATTACTACCAAGCAAAGAATTTTTCTCAAGACTGGACTGGGCTTCAATTGCAGCCCTGCTCTCTCCAGCTGGCTGGGCCCTGTGTGTAACCCTGCCATGCTGGGCAGTGCACCAGGGCTTGAAACAAACACCTGTAATGTTGGACACTGGATTGTGCCCCAAGACTGAATGTGGCAGCTTCCAGAGGCAGACCCTTCCTGTGGCAGTGACAGAGAGAAGAGCATGGAAACTCCCACAGATCAACACTTGTGCAGTGGCAGCTTATTTATGCTCTCTGGTTCCAGCAGGCCACAGAGTTTTGAAGACATCATCCTTCATGTTGTGAAGAAGGATGGTAGAGGAATCAGAAAGAAAAGACAGAGCCAATAACTTAGTTGACACTGCAATCAGCTTACATTTATCTCCCCCCGTACCCTGCCCTTCCTGTTTTCTGAACTGGTTCAGAGCAATCAGAATCTCCAAATATCTCTCTTTCCCTGTGCCAGGGTGTATTTAGCAGTTACACTGCACAGGGTTAGTATATTTTTCTAATGAGAAGAGGTACTATGAAAGCTTTAATGTTTTTTTTTTTCTTTTTTATTTGGTTAATACACTTAGTGTGTGTAAATGTGCATCTGTGTAATGTTTTGTTAATGTGACATTTATTTTCCTTTCCTTCCAGCCCCTCCTCAAGTTTGTCTTCAAATCTGTCTGGTTTTGTGTTTAATGCAAGTTATCAATCATCTTTCCCTGAGCAAATGGTCTTGTATTAAGTGGAAGGAAGCATTCTAATGTATTCATTCTATTATTGTTTCTTGGAAAAGATCCAAGTTTGCAATAAACCAGTGATTGGAAATGCTCAAAGTATATTAAGATCCTAATTATTTTTATTTAACTTCCTCTAATAGCTTAAATTGATACTGAATTTATTTAGAAGCTATTACAAAGGGAGTCCCCTCACCCACTGCCAAGTAGTTCAGAAACACATACTGAATTCAAGCTGAAGACAAAATACATTATTCCTATTCCAGGCTGCCAATGATATGAGAAGGGGAAACTTTTGAATGAGAAAGCAAGGTGGAAGGAAATGAAAAAA
>VZTJ01003401.1:1712646-1729826 GCA_013397795.1 Orthonyx spaldingii | reverse complement strand
AAAAAAAAAAAAAGGCAAAGAATGCAGCTATATATACACTCAATTATCATTTTAAAATTCATCTGATTTTAAAAAAAAAGTTACAATAGCAATTTTTCTGTCTTCAGGAGATGATAATCAGACACCCACTGACTTCCTACATTGCTGGCATTATGACAGATTTGACTACATGAAAAGACCTCCTCCTAAATTGTGGCTCTCCCAGCCTACCTTTTCTTCTTTTTCCATGCTATCTGCATTTTCAACCAATTATTATGCTTTGCATTTTTGTCATGCTTTGCATTTTTCACATAAATTTTCTTTGACGTCTTCCCAGGAATGTTTTGCTCAGGTCCAGTATTTCTAAACATCCTTTCGCTGCCTGGATGGACTGAGCAGACTTTAAGGTGATAATGCTCAGTCCTACCACAGATACCTCAGAAACCTGAGGAACTGTAACGAGAGGGCTCATTGCTGCAGTAAGTGTCCATGGGACAGTTCTTCTACTAAGAGCTTTGTAAGGACTTAATACAGGCATGGAATGTTATTGCCAGGCTCTTCCTGAGCTGAATTCAGCCATGTAGATGGAAAGTGTGTCAGTTCTAGGGGCCCAAGCCTTTTCTGGGTATGTCATGGCATTAGAGACACCAGTAATAGCTATAGGCAGGACCAGTGGCCCATGCTGCTCCTGGCACAGTAGGTATCCATCCTTGGCTGGACAAACTGATGGCTCAAGGCCTGGATCCTCAGAGGGGTTTTGGACTACAAGAAGCAAAGCTGCCATTCAGGGCAGTAGTGGATTGACTTGTTCAAGAAATTCCTTTTCAAACTCCTGTCAACAAGAACTTTCACACCCTTTTCACCCTAACAGAATCAATGGCATTACATTAGCATAAAATCAAAGATGTGGAAGACTGAAAAAAGTGAAAAGGATCTCTCATAATAAGTTAAGAATTTATAAATATATAAGAATATTATTATTAATATATAAAATAAATATATTTCAAAATGATAATTTTGAAAATAATGGTAACTTGACAATAGCTATTGCCTGTAAATCAGCATTTAAGGGTACCACATCACTAAGGATGTAAATTCATGATGAGAACACAAAAGTTTTTCAAACAATTTTGCAGAGCCTTGCTCATTAAATTAATTTTGAAGTGCTAATTTGGCACCATTTTTTAAATGCACATTAATTCATTATATAAATCTTGACATGTTCAGATTTTTTTTAAAAAAAGATTAAATTGCATTGGAATTTGTTTGAGAAATGTACTCTATTTTAATATAGTATAATTCCAGCCCCCATGCCTTATTGCTTTCTTTAGTTGCACATGAAGAGATGAGTGTTTCATGTCAAGCTATGTCCCTCTATGAGAGCATGTGAATGAAGTCCTTGAAACCATTGAACAGTGTCATTTTAACTGTGGTACCTAGGCAATACTGATGTGTGAAAAGCCATCCAGACCACAGACTGGGGTCAAACCAAACACCTAAGGCCACTTCAGATGGAGTATCTGCGTTCTGGATTTTGTCATGTCTATCTCTGTGTCTCTGGTGCAGTGAAGGGAACAAAACATGATCTGTTAACACTGTGATGGTAGAACTGCCTGATCACAATGCAAAGGCATTTAGTCCAATGATAACTCAGGGTTCTCTGAATATATATCTAGGTATGTGCTTTACAGATAAACAAGTCTATGATTATCTGTATTTGTTTGAAATACTGAGCTATGATCGAAGTATTTATTGATGTAATAATCTATTTCCAAGTCATCAAACATTTACTGAATCCCTCAAGATGTTTTAACTCAGTATCTTAATGTAAAATTTTCCTCCTTGAATTAATCAGAGAGTTGGAGTCTTATCTTTTTTGCTCTGTTCAGTCCTTTACGTGATTAATTGTAGATTTTTCCTTTGACTGTTATAGCAATGCTTTATCCACTCCACATTCTCTTTGATATGATCTACCCCCCTCACAAATTACATCATTTTGGTTTTTTAAGACTATTGCCTGTCCAAGAAAGCTGTAAGATTTTACAGGTGTCACATTTTCATAGATAAAAAAAGGTGGAAGCCACTGGAAGGTGTTTAGCCCTTACAAGATACAATGCTGAAGAAAGAGGTGCCTTTGAGTATACATAATTGAGACAAAATCAGTGATTGAGTGTACAGCGAGGTTTCTTTTTTAATGTACTTTTGTAGGCAAATGGTCCTCTCTTCAGCACACAACGTCTGAGCTTGAAGCAGTTCACCTCCTTGGAGAAGCCAAGTTGAAGGTACTCACTGGAGCATCACTTAGAGCATCCCACCTCCAAAGCAAATATAAGTTCTCCAGATGGTGGCAGTTACCCTTGTCTGTGAAAATGGGATGTAGATTTATGGTCCTTGAACAATAGAAGATCACAGGAAATGTGTTTCACCCCTTAGTAGTGTGTCTGTATAGCATGTACATCCTTAAGAGATTTCTGACTGGAGTTGGGTTTTAGCTTTTTTAAACAGCAAACTGATATAATTTCTTTCCAAAAAGAGACCTTAGATGTGTGCCTAAAACAAATTTTCACATCCCTTTATCAGACTATTCCACCCTCTCTCCTTTGTCTCTGCTCCTCCTTTTCCTTTAATAACAATGGAAACAATTTGCATGATAAGCTAAACACAACTTAATTTCCTTGTACCTTATAGGAAGAAAATAATGTTGCAAACTACGTTAAGTAAATGACTTGACTAGTGCATGAACTGCTGCCATCTTTTGGTTATATTCATCACTCCAAGTATTTTGGATGTATTCATCTAAATCAAGAAGATTAAAACATTTCATAGTGTTATTTCCCTTTCCCCTTTACAGCCAGCCTTGCAAACACAAAGCAAAACATTTTGTTTTTTCTGATACTGCTCCTGAAATTGTCAGTTGCAACTATTAAGGTAATATATAAAATTCTTCTCTCAATATTTTTTTCTTATATGCTTAAGCTAAGTAATTTTTCTTATTTTTCTGGGGTTTAGTTCTCATCTTATATTAATCTCTACGTTTGTCGAAGTAGGGATTATTCCTCCAAGCATTCAGGTGTAATTTTTCTACTACAACAAAGCAAGTCGATTTTATTACATTAGCATTCTGATAATAACAGGCATGAGGACAAATGGAGGGGAGGGTGGTAGAAGTGAGGAATCACATCTGCCTGAGGGAAACAAAATACATTTTTGATATAATTTTTCTCCATGTTTGAAGACTAACATGCTAATTTTATGCCTTATGCAGTTATGTGCTCTGATTAGAATCTCACTGAAGGTAGTGGTATAACTCCAGTGCATTTCAAGAGCATTTTGATGATTTCAGCTGGAAATTGTCAGGTTTCTGTTGAAGTTGTCAGTGGAATGACATTGGTTTCTCTCACCCAATGCCGTTCACCACAACTTCTGCATGTTTAATCAGCTCCTGCTGATTTCAGTAGGACATCAATTGACCTTTCCGAGGTCAATTGCAATGTGTGGACAGCTAAAATATCCTGTCTGAGCAGTCATTAGTTGCTCTCTAAATATGGGTGATGAATTGGAGCAAAATCCAGACGATCTCCCAATGGCAGCCACAGAGGCAGGATTTTCACCTGTTCCTCACTTTTTGCCACTGCAGTGGATGTCTCACTTGCTCATGAACACATTTGCATGTAGCCATGGCTCGCCAGGCCCTGTGGCTGCACCACAACCACTCACTCCATACTGCAGCAGAGACCCACCAGCAATTTGTACTGAGAGCATAAACACAGAAGGTCTGTGAGCAACCTAATTAAAGCACTTCTGCATCATGCCAAAGGTTGCATTAACACCCTGGCTATAATTAGCACATCCTCTCACTTTGCTGAGAGAGAAGGCTTATCTGCAGTCTGTCTGTTGGAGCAGAAGCAATTAGGAAATCCCATCAGTCTGATAAGCAGTTGCTGTCATGTCCTACCAAAAACACCTCGTGGAACTGAGGCCTTACAGAAAGGTTTCTTTATCTGGAAGACCAGAAATTGCTTGGTCTTTCCCCAGCTGGCAAGAGAGATCCGGTCATAGCTGAAGATCTGTCCCCATGAGGAGTGGACACAACTCTGCAATTCTGGGCCAAATGACTCTTTTATCTTTCTTTTTTTCTGTCATGACTAAATTATGTAATTATATCCAAACTCAACTAACCTTTCCCGGCATTAAGTTTGAGAGGACTTAGAGAAAGTAACAAAGTCGCCCCATGTAACAGGCTTTGCTTCACTGGTTTTTATTCATGAGTTCGTTACATGACAATTTACTGAAGCTGATTTTCTTACTCACTGACATGATTAAAGCAATATCACCCCAGAGAGTTTCTGTTTGCCTGCACATATCACTGCAACCCTCTCAGCTTCCTCCCAAGCAAGGGCAGGGCCCCACTGTGCTGGAAATTTGACAGGGTGAGGTCTGTTCTTTCATAATGGAGCCATTTTATTTGCTCTGCCTTTGTCTTGCTGAAATTTCTTCCTGATGACTTGATTAAAGGATTAAAAAAAAAAAGGCAAAAAAGCACCACGGTAATTCTGATCTGGAAGAGCACAATATATACCAGGAAGAGTACTGTGAAGCAGTGCTTCACCCTCAGACTGGCTCAGAGATAGATAAATAAAGTGCTTTGGGCTTGGAGCTGAACTACGCTGTTCTGATGAGCAGGTAATTGCCAGAGTGAGTATGACATGGAGGCATGAAAATGGGGTGAAAAGCCATTGTAGAAGTACAACCAGGACCTTTAGTGCTCAAATCCTGTTACCTAAGCAGTGCTTTTCTCACACCACTTACTTACCACCTCCCAGAAGGAAGGATTTCTACAGCTAATTTGTGGAACGACTTATCAGTAGGCTGTGCCTGAGGATGCAGAAATTGTGGTGATTATTGTAGCCTTTTCCTTCCCAGTGCCCTGCTCACAAGAGATTACATGGCATTGCTCAAAAAGCAGGGAAACAGCCTTCATAAGCAACAAAATATTTTTTCTGGCTTATATCTTAATTTTGAATTTTATTTTTTTACAAACCCAGGATATTTAAACAATGTTCAATCCTGGAAACAGATGGATTCAGGCTGACACATTCCTTCAGGATGTGAGTACCTAAAGTTTAACTTCCAAATTGTTCTTCCACTGTTTTGTTTTTGTTTTTTTTCCCTACCCTGTCTTTGGATTGATTGGAGAGAAATGGTAGGCCATTTCTGTTCAAACTCAGACAAGTACTGGTGATTACCAAAACTCCTCCAGGGCCTTATCTTTCCTGCATAGCTGCTTTATCAAGTTACTGAATGGGGTTACTGTCACAAGAAACCTCCACAGAATCCTGTATGATGCTTTTTATTTTCTGGCATAATTCACTTTCTTCTGAAAGTGAATTTTTACCCCAAGAAGACATGAGTGCTTTAATTTAGAATAGATGTCTTTTCAAAGGAAATATCCCAGCTCAAGTAAACACCACCAAGCTCAAAGCAATAACTGGACTGAAGTTTTCGTGTTTGTGGTTTTTTATTGCTCAAGACAGTCACTCCACACTCTCCCTGCTGAAAGCAGGAGCAGGCTGGGAAAGGTCACAGCTTTGACAGCTCCTGTCTCATGCTCTGCCTGCCTGGGAGGAAAGGTTGATGTAGAGATGTGAACAGGGTTTAGTCCTTACAGTCAGTGGGCAAAAGAAGGATTCTGGTTTCTAAGGTGGCCAAAGGCTGAATTCACTTAAAAAAAAAAACAAACAAATCCAATTGAGAAAAATGTTTTATTTACTTTTCTTTTTTTTCTTTTTTTTTTTTTTTTAATAGCTGGGAAGCAAATATTTCCCTAGATGATATTATAGTAATATTCAAATGTGATTCCCTGAGAAATATCCTGACCAAGATATTTAATTTTAAATTAGTTAAGTGGTTATTTGGCTGAAAGGGATTTTACAAACAAGATCTACTTATGAGTCTTCAGGCTAAGGAAATAGTCTAGTCAAGTTAATTAAGAATGGGATTCTTTCCTGTGTCTTCTGGTTAATATGATAATCAGGACCATGTTTGCAGCCACTGAAAACTCTAATCAAACAATGGAAAAAAAAAAGGTAATAATCATCCTCATGCTTCACAGGCTTTTTTTTCTTGAAGAAACCTTCTGGCTGCAATTATAAATAATATTTATAGTGATGTTATTATTTGTCTCAAGATCTACAAACTTAATATTCTGGTGTTTTAGGATTGAACAAGATTCAGAAGGGAAGGAAGTCTTGCAAACTTTATCAGTAGAATCTTGTGATAAAGGGAAATGGACTTTTATTTTTCCTCTGTTGTAAATGTCTTCTAAAAGCTTGTAATGGAAAAAAAAATAAAATTGGAACTGCTTGACTAAAAAGAAATACAGCTCTGTTTTCTTAATAAAATGGCATTTTTTTAGTAAAATAACAGATTGTTTGGGGGTTTGTTTGATTTTCTTCAATGTCACTTCATTCTTGGAAAAAAAAAAATCTGGTGTTACAGACACAGCAGTGAGGAGTTTCCAAAGTGTGTGGAGAGGCCGTTGCGTGGCACTCCTCAGCATTGCTGTCTTAGCAATTAATCATCAAAGAGGGTTGCTAAATGAGGGTCAGTTTGGAGGAGACTTTATAGCAGTGTGGAAATTAGTGGCCCCATTTATTGGTGATAGAGTTTCTGGTAGGTGAACATTGGGTGTTGAACTCCAGGCAGCACTTCCAGGGTCGCGGCAATGGCTGCTTGGAACAGCCGCAGTCCTTCCCAAAGCTCCCTGTTGGTGCAGCTGCCTACACGGAGGCTGCAGGAATGCAAAAAGCTCCACAGGAAACACAGCTTGGACACAAACTCCCTCCCCTCTCCATTCCCTGCCTTTTGCCCCTCTCCCAGCTGAGAATTGTTCAGCTGGGATGCCCATGACAAGGGGGCCTGGAGAAGATAACATGGGGCATGGGATGGGGAGTGACCACATGAACACCCACATCAGGTTCCTGCCATCCCAGGCCACCATATCGGAGCAAAACCCGGCAAGATGATGAGGAAGGGGACTCCTGTGGAATACGGGAGGCAAAGGAAGCTCCCAGGACAGTCTCTTTCCCTGAAAGCTCTTTCCTTCCCTTTTCCAGGTGTCTGTATACCAATATCATGCAGCACCTGAGCGGGGATTTTATTCTTACAGTTCTTTCATCTTGTGTTCAAGAACTCAGACTGCAAAGAAGGTTCATGCAAGTGGAAATGCTCACAGGGGAAATAATTTCATCTTTCAGATCTGATGCCAAATTCTGCGTGAGAATGGGCCTTGATAACTCTGATGGACTCTTAAAGCTGGGCTTGTGGCAAATCTTTTAAACTTATCTGTTCTCCAAGAAAAATAAAGCATTTTTAGCTTTTTGAAAACTATGACCAGATTTTGCACAGGAAGTCTTCTGTATGCTTATAAAAGTCTCCCTTTAACTGTACACTTTACAGTACTCTTTGAAAAAAGCACTCATATATTCAAAGATGCCAAAATCAAAGGCTACCGAGTGTCCAGTTAATCCAAGGCCACCTTGTGTCCAGCAGGTGTCTGTAGATAGCTGGTGGAGAATCTCTGCAGACTTGATGTTAATGTTTTTTCAGACATCATTTAGTAAAGAAAGAAAGAAAAAAAAAGGTAAAAAGGGAAGCTTTAAAAAATATTATTATTGTTGTTGTTTAATTATTTTTGTTGTTATTATTATTATTAATGATTCTATTATTAATTTTCCGGGTGTTCAAGTCCTAGTTTTCCCAAAATCTGTTCATGATTTTTCATTAATATAATTGAAAAGAGCAAGATCTGAAAATGCCATCCAACCCCAGAGCTAAAAATACTTGTAATTTCTCCTTGTTATCTATTTGTTTCTCAAGAGTAAAGGTTGTCTTTTTCTGCAAGTTTTGGAAAAGTGCATGTTAGTATTTTGCTGTGCACAATGTGGAACTCAGAATATCAAAAGAGAGCCAATATAATAATCTATTTTTGGCATCTAGTTCAAACAAGTCAAAAAGTAATGTTGTCTGCCTTCTGCATTATCATCATAATTAAACAGGATAATTAGAAGTATTATATAGATGAAGGAAAAGTTCAAGTAAAACTAAGGATGGAAGGTAAATCTCCTCTCCCTGAAACCAGAACTTTGAAATCAGGAAAAAAAAAAGGTGCAATAATCACAGGGAAAAGAATCATTGCTTTTAATGATTCTAATGGAAGGCAAAATAGATTCCTATGGATGGATCATAATTTCTTTTTTGATAAGAGCTGCTGAATGTAATCCTCCTATATCATAACATACACTGAGTGCTTGGGGACTTCCAGCAGCAAAGTGTTGCTGAAAATAACCCAGTGTTTATTTTCCCCTGAAGTTACCTCCAACAACCCTGACAGTGCCTGAGAAGAAACAACTCTTCTTATAACTGTATCAAAGGGCTGAGGAACCTTAAAAACTGCTGTAAATGAAGTAAGTGCTTCTGTTCTACAGATAAACACCGAGGTCATCTGAAAGCAGTGGGCTAAGTCTTTTAGTACTCTCATGGAATGAGAGGACGCAGCAGGCAGTGTGCTAAGCTTTCAGGTCAACGTGGTATGAAAACACAGAGAAAAACATAATCCAGTAAAAAAAACCGAGTCCATGTGGATGGGCAGGTCAGCCCTTCTGATGGAGCGCTGTTGGCAGACTGACCATGGAGCTTTTCTCTGCAGCCACATCCAAGCTCAGACGGGCTCGCTGCCTCTGACCTGGTCCAGCCTTAGCTAAATATGATGCCGAGTGGGATTCATAAACCAGCTGCTGATTTTAGGACTTCAAGTGAGGAAGAGAAGCCTCTGGACTCATGAGGGGCCTCTCTTGTCCATTAAAGAAATGTTTTTCAGAGTATAAACATCATCTGGGAAACTAACTGCTTTCTGTGGCTTTGAAAATTTTCTTCCTGAGCTGCAGATTATTTTAGGATCAGGTTGTCTTTAATTCTGTGACAGTCAGTAGTGCCAAAGCCTCTAGTCACTGATGGAACATCAATAATTAACCAAATGATACTCCTGCAAGTTCATCTATAGAGGAAAACACTTTTATCTACACAAGCCAGTGCAGTAGCAGGGGAGAACCTACACCATGAACAGCCAACTGCGAGATTTTATTTAAGAAATCAGTGTCTCAGAGGCCAGTCTCTCCAGTCCTGGGACTCTGCAGCAGGGGCTGAGGTAGGATTTTGGCTGTATGTTTATTACATCTTCTTCTAGATCTCTTGAGCAAACAGTTTCCAGAGACACACATAGGCACAGCTGTTCAGGGAGTTGCAGCTCTGACCAAACAGCTTCACCTCACACATAAGGCCACAGAAGAATTAGAAGAAACCTCAGGTCTTTGCTCTAGACATGTTGTAGCTTCAGGGGAGCATGAAGGAGGATTATAATGGTTTGAATCTCACATTCTGTGTGGGACTAGGCAGGTGTGGAATGTGGGAAAAAGTTATTTGCTGTGAAATATCTAATGTAAATATTTCACATGGCATAAACCGTCCAATTCTCCACAGTGCTGAGTCTCATCCACTCACCTGATGTGACGTCAGGCAGGGATCACTTCAAGTGAGCAGTCTGCTTCAGAGGTTAAGGAAAGCTTCCAGCTTCAGCCAAAATGTCAAGAGCAGGACTCAGCACTGAAACTACCTCAGCCCCAGGAGGGACCCTCAGCCTGGAGTGCAGCCCACAAGGAGAGATGATGGGGACACGCCGCAACCCAGACCCTTCTGGTGTGGAGATAAAGGTTCAGCCCCTCACTGCAGGGAATCGAACAACGATGTTCCTCTCATGCAGGCAGGGTTAATAGTCGAAGGTTTTCTCGCTGAAAACACTCAGTGACACTGCATTTAAATGTAGCTGTATGCATTATTCATCTCTTTGCAGCAAGCAGCCAGAGCAGAGGCAGCTGTCAGTCCAATTCTTGTTTCAGAGCTCTGCCCTACAGCTGCCTCATGGGGTGCACAAGAAGGAATGATGAGGTCCATGGGACCAGTGGCCCACACTCTCAGGCTGGGGAGCAATTATTTGCAAGGGTAGCTGCAGTCCCAGAAATGTCACCATACCCAGCTTTGTTTAGGGAGGGCTGGAGGAGGAATTTGTTTCAAAAAGGGAGGGTTTTTTCCTTGCATCTGTGTTGTATCAAAGGCAGGCATTTGTGACTCTCTTCTCAAGGGTTTTGCTGCAGTCCTTCTCTTGCACCTTTGTTTCTCAGGGCTTCTCCATAAAAAAAAGTATAAAACTCTCAAAATTTCGAGATTCCAGTTTATTTTCTCTGGAGTGTGTAGAGAAAAAGTCTGGTTAAGGTCCACTCACCAAAGTGGCCCAAGATTACAACGTGAGACCCAACCTGCAATACACAGGTGGTGAGAAAACCTGTCCCCTATTTTTTCACCCTTACTGGCAAGGTGCACACAGCACCTAGCACTAGGGTGGCTGCACCACGATGCAAACAAGAAGGAAGGCATCTTGAAATCCTCACACTGAGAAAAATACAACACAGATTTCCTTTACATCCCTCTTTCAGCAGAGTAAGAGAAAGCCATATTCCCCCACAGGAAAAAATGGAAATGAAAAAGCTGAATTTAAAACTGCAGATGAAATAGATCTCTTAGGCTAATGACTTGGTACATGATAGCACTTTGATCTTATCAATTAGAAAACAATCTGACTTCAGTCTTTTCTTCTGGGTATTATGGCCAAGATCATACTAACACTCTAAACTAAAAGGATCTGTTTTAGCTCAAGTATTATTTATTCACAAGCTTTATGATTCTGTTTCATGGAGAAATGCAGGGACAGCATCTCATTAACTGAAGGAAAATAAAGTTTTCTTTTTTAACACTGTGAACATGGTAGCTCTGCAATCAGGGGTAATGTTTAAAACACTGAATGTATCTAGAGATATAATGTGACAAGGAAACTTCTCATGCATTCAATGAGAGGTGACAGAACACAGATAAAATACTAATCCCTTGTTATCAGCTCTGGGTACCACGCTAAATGCAATTGTCAGAAATTCTCAGCAGAAGTTGACAGGACCAAGACAGGGTTCATTTAGGGTCACTGGAAATGCATTTGCAGAAGCACTTCAGTAAGTACTCTAAGAGTCCTGCTTTTCTGAGAGAGTTTAAGCAAATAAATGTAATCACATATTAAGAGCAAGCAATTGTTTCAGGCCCAAATCCTCAAAAGTATTTGAACCCAACAACTACTGATTTCCAGGAAAAGCAATCCAGCATCTCAGCTCAAATGTCCTGCTTGGTGGAGAAGTATAAATCTCTCTGAAGCCACCACGTCTGTCCCATCTGTATGTCAGTTTTGTCCAATATCCTATCTGTATGTGCAATATCCTCAAAGAAAATTCATATTGGATTTTACAAGTATTTGGTATTCTTTGTTTACTCTCACAGTGTTCATCCATTAGCAATGAATTACTGTGTTGTTACACAAACCAGAAAACAGCTACAAATAACAATCAGTCTCTGCCTCAGGACACACAACAAACTGAAGGGAATGATTTGAAAATGCTGGAGAGAGATACTTGCCCAACCAGACTTACTGTTTATGGCCAGAACAGATGCCTGCTAATTCAGGTGGGTACTTAAACTGTTGCAGTAGATTAAGGCTTCACACACCTCAGTGAGTCACCTGCACTGTGGCCATTCCAGCCTGAATGGAGAAGGCTGCAGTGTCCACTTGAACATTCTAGGCTAATAATTGTTAATTACACTGGGGTCTGCCCAGGATTGAAAACTACACACTCCTTTAGTGAGAAAACTCATGACTTGGACTTGTAATATATCATAGCACAGCCTTGGTTATTGAGGATACCCAACCCTAGATCTTTGACTATGCATGTGCAAATATAAATTCATATCCTGAGGTACAAAACAAGTCAGAGCACTGAACTAGGATCCTGTAATAAGAGATAAAATGATCTGGTGGTTGCATCCTGACTTGAAAAGCAGAGAAGTTCTGTTTTCTTCCTTTTTTTCTCAGCAACACGCATCCACTGCCATATGGCAAGCTGACAGAAACTTCCTAGCCCTCGTTTCATTCACATGTAAATTAATCAGTAATGCTAATAATTCAGACTTTCCTTCAGCAGTGCTGGCAAAAGTAGAGCCAAAAAAAGATATTTTAAAGGAACCTTTAACAGATGCTGTGTATGGGAAAGGAAAAGCATGGACAGGGAATGGAGCTGGAGTTCCACAGAACTGATCAGCTCTATCATTGTTTGTTTGGAAACCAGAAAAAATTGAGGACTGAGAAAGTTACCTTTATATTGGCATCTTGCTTCTAGGAGCTCTATTTTCATCCATTTCTGAACATCCATGTCTTTTTGAAGTTATCAACTACCTACTGTTTTAATATTGTTAGTGATCCCAGTCAGGGACAGAGGCTAAAAAGAACAACAAAAACATGGGCCTTCATTTAGAGACATAATCTGTTTAATAAATATGACTGTAAAGGCAATAAACCATAGCAATTATACATTTACGCTACATTGTATTTAACGAAAGGGAAAAAGAAGATGAAAAAGTACATCAAAAAAAGTAATTTTAAAATTAGAAATAGTTCCAACACTATAAGAAAACTTTTTGATTGGCTTACTATAAAAATAAGTTGGCTAATGTTGGACTTCAGTGAGGACTATTATACAGTTGCAGCCAAACCTTTCCCATCTTTCTGAAAGCTGTAGTTGCAAACAAAATAGCAAAGCCATACAAACTGCTGTGTTTCTACCTGTCTTCAGAGAAGTTGCAGGAAGAAGCAGAGGACTCTGTACTGTGATAAGCCTTTAACTATTATGGGCCTAATATTCTTGGTATCATTTTTGTTTTGCCAGCAAGTGGGTTGATTTAGGTTTGTGCTCAGTCGGTGACGGAGAAATTCAAACCCACCGCCACCACCACTAAATCCCTGCCCTGGGACTCTGGGCTGCATTGACAACGCTGCTTTCTCCTGGTTTTGACTCGGGTTGTCATGTGCAATGTCTACTGAACAAAATCCACCCATGTCAGCAATCAGAGTGCCTCCTACATGTGCCTCACTGATTATGAACTGGCCTCTACTTGCCTTCCTCTAACATAGTTAGGCAAGTATACAGTGGTTACACTCTTTCTCTCTTTACACTCCAAACCAACATCCTGGTGCTAGGTTTAATTACCTGAGTTGGGCTGGAAATCAACAGTTGTAGTGACCACAGGTTAGGCTTCAGACAGATATCCAGTGTCTTTGGAGGACTGGTTGGAGGTGTGCTAATCCTGCTTTCCTGCTGTTCCCTTGCACAGTCTGTGTGAACATGTCCTACAGCCTCACTTCCACTTGCAGTGTAAGATACAAGCTTAAGTTATGGGTAAAAAAATCAAATCTTGTATAAGAGTAGTCCTGTGGTGCTGAGGTTCAAACTGCATGGCAACAGTCCCAGGCCAGATTCTCCCTTCTCTGCTCAGAGTGGCAGGAGCTTGCAGATCTGCAACCAATGCAGGTGCAAAGAAAGCCATAGGAAAACTGTGCACAGATGTTTCCCTGCTCCCTATCCTATGGACAAGCTGTATTTCAAAAAACTGACAGGCCTTTGGGCGACTCTGCAAAGGCAGAGATCTCCTGGGACTTCCCCAGACAAATTCAGCCATCAGCACTACATGGAGCTGAGGGTGTTGCTTTCTCTAAGCCAAAACTGAAGGTGTAAGGCTGGTACAAAGTACAGAGTAAGTTCTTTCTGGCAATAACCTCCTGCCTGCAATGCACACTTGCTCTGTTCTGTTCAGGGTTAGGAGGCAATATTATATCCCCATGGCACTACCAGTGGGCTGCCTTGGTGTGAGCAGGCTAAGAAAGCTGCCTAAGAAGGAGCCTGGCCTTGCAGCTGGCATCACCCACACTCACACTCACCCTCCTCACAGTGTGGGGCACAGGCAGCAGCTGCAGCTAGAGGAACGAAAGGCAGAGTCCAAACAGAGACATAAACCAGGCTGCCCAAGAGTATTTTCAGTGCCTTTAAACTCCAGTGTAATTTTTTTTGTGTGTCCTACGGAAGTCTGCTGGGGCAGCTACCCCTCCCGCAGTCCAAAGTGCTAAAAGAGCAGTTAAGCCTAAAGTCAAGAACCCTAAACACTCCCTCCCACCTCCCTTCTCCCCCCACATCCCAGCCCACCCCTCTCCCTAAAGAAGAGACCCCCCGCATGCATATTCTTGGCCTATATCATTATGAATTTTCTACAAATTAGAGACAGATCAGAAAAAAGAGAGTGAAAGGGTGAGGGGAAGGGCCGCAGGAGTGAATAGTGGTACCAGTTCCTTTCCCCCCACCCCCCACTAAAATTGAACACCTGTACAATGCAGTTCCACTATGGTCTCAGAATAATGTCCACATGCACAGGCTTAAAGCTAAAAACCCTTTGTCATCTGAAGAATTAAAAAGTCCAAATGCAGTGAGCTCTCCTCCTTTTTTTAGATACAGATGTTGGTGTCCTCAATTCAACCATTTACATAGGTAGGAATTTCTTTTGTGCTCTGGGACTCAGCAGCTGTGGAAATACTTCCTGTGGCAAAGAACAAAATAAAAGTCAGTAAATAACATGCATATTTAGCCAAGTAAGAGCTGGCAGGTATCACCTTGATGGCCTTTGGGATTCAGCTGTTTCAGACTGACACATTCTTTCCAGAAATATTTTCTTGTCATTCAAACACTGAAGGTGATGTCCTGTTCTTTTGCTAATGAAGGTGATTCACCCACGTTGAACAGTAGAGGGAAAGGCAGGAGCAGAGGGGTGGAGGGAAGGAGGGATTGAGGTCCTCAGAGGAAACGTGTAACTCATTTGGAATGATAAGGTGTTGGAGATTTCATAAATAACCTTAACCTTTGCATTTACAAAGGAAGTGCCTAAACCACTCACATCCCAAAAATAGGAATGTGAGGTTTTGCTGCCAGAGTTTGGACAGAAAATTAAATGATGCAAGGACATTAATTCAGATTCCTCCAAGGCAGGATCCCTGAATGTTAGTCAAAGGTGATGAAAAAAGAAAAGGTTTCTGAACAAGCATACAAAAGAGAAACACCCAATTACAGTCTTGCTTTGTTTTCCCAAAAGAAAGAAAACTCATTAAAAAAGAAATTGCTGATTTCCAGAAACAGATGAGGTGGTTGTATAGGAGAGTGCCTTTGCACTTTCTATTCTGTTCACACCTAGGTCCAGACCTTTTCATTTTGTCAATGAGCTCTGATTCAGTTTTCTCATTCATCTCACTGACAGGACAGAAAAACACTCCTAGTTGGGCTGATTCCTTTTGATACATAATTGAGTCTGTCTCACACATTTAACTTTAGTGCTCGTTAGTGCAGTTACAGGTGTGAGCCAAAGAGTTGCAAAAGGCCAATTTCTGGTTCAATGAAGTGCCCAGTAGCACAGCTGAAAAATGTATAAAATTCTGGCAGATATAGAAAGCCAGAAATGCTATAGATACACCAAATGAAAACCTGCCCCCAAAATTTGCTTTTGACTTTTCTTATCCTAGAGGCTTCAAGGGTTTAAGTTTCCACCACCAGCAAGAGCAGTTCTGAAGGTACCTCGCATAGAGCTAGCAGTGACTGACCCTTGCCCCTGCAGTCTGAGGGACCTGTGGAAACAGGTTTATCCCTGCTCCTGGAACAGCATGAACTACCATCACTGCATTCTTTTAGAAAGGGGAAGCTCAAAGTCCAGAGCCCACACAACTCTAGAAAGAGAGTTCCTGACTTGAAATTGGGTGTTTCCCTCTTAGCATCTTACAGCAATTTTCTCTTGGAGGTTTCTAGGGTAAAACAAAAATCAAACGAAAAAGCCCCACACATAAAAAAGAATTGTTAAAGTTTAGGACCCACCGCTCTGGGTCTTGGCTTGAAATCTCTTGGTGATCCACAAGCTTTTTGGAAGTCCTCTGTCCAGACTACCTTGGTTGCATTTCCTTTCCTTGGGTTCTGGACTGTGGCCTGAGGTTGCTCTGTATGGGGAATACCACATGGAAGGTTGGTCCCCTCACTCCATCCTGTGTTCTGCTAAGCAGGGGTGTCCAGGTTTGCTGATAAATAGCTGCTTAAAAGCTTTTAATAGCTAAAAATATCTCCTTAGCGAACAGGTTAGGAGAGATCAGTATTGACTGCAGTGGGGCTTCCAGTTTAGACATCAGTTTCATCAAGAGTCTTTCTTCTTTTTCCTCCCAGGTTGTTTCACAGGCTGCAATCTTAGCATATCACACTCCCTCCTTTAATTGCCCTTTTCCTTGTTCTCTCTCTACAGTAGCTATGGCTCCAAGCCTGCTTTAGCAAAGTAGATTTTAGGGACATCCTCAGGTGAGATCTAAGGTTTATTTAAGCTGATGAAATTGTGCAAATAAAGAATCTCAGTTGCAATTGTGCTTCAGTCCTGCCTAAGTCACAGAATCACGGAACAGCTGGGGTTGGAAGGGACCTCTGGAGAACATCTAGTCCAACTCCCCTGCTAAAACAATTTCACCCAGAGCAGGTTGCACAGGATCGTGTCCAGGAGAGCTTTGAATATCTCCAGAGAAGGACACTCCACATCTCCCTGGGCAGCCTTTCCTCTTTAATTCCTCTAAAATAAGTGCATGTCCTTATTTGCAGTGGTGCCTCCAGTCTGGATCTGCAGAATTGTCACCTCATAAGTGAAGCTAAGCAATGCCCAAGCAATCCTGGCTTTAGCAGAACATGTCCCCAGACTGAAACCTCCCTGCTCTGTCCCGATACTTCTGTTGTAGTCAGGGTAACAGAAAATATAAGAATGAGCAAATGTGTGACTCATCCCAGAATTCCCTGTCCAAATCTATTCACTTTAGGTCCTGAAAAAGCCTGTTTTTGGAAATGTTCAAACACAGAGGCCTGTGGGAGAAGTTAGCCTGAGGATAAACCCAGCTGTCCAATACTGAGATCCCAGGTTTTGCTCAGTTTATTTAGGAATCAGCCAGACTAACACTGCTGCTGGCAACAAGGTCTGCCACAGCATAAAGATCCCAGCAGTCAAAACATCAACAGATATTTAGCTTTTAGATATTACTTACCAAATCACCTGCTCACCTCCATGTTCCAGGTGAGGGTTGCTGAAGTTCTTCTGGCTTGGGGCTTAGCCCCACAACTATATCAGCCCCAGCACAATAAATTATATTGCCAGCAGGATTT